>VMDR010005537.1:0-51010 GCA_007922815.1 Macrotus californicus
GTTTATCTTTTTATTTCCAAGTAATCTTTTTCTTTACCCTTTGCCAGTAAATTTGACCCTGTTGTTTTTTTAGGGTCAAATTTTTAAGTTTTAAGGTAGTAAAATCTGTCAGTCTTTTTATTTGTGACTTTTGTTACTTTTTAAAAATTATATTTTATTGATTATGCTATTGCAGTTTTCCCAATTTTTCCCCCTTTGTCCCCCTCCACCCTGCACCCCTCCACCCTCCAGCAACCCCCCCTTGGTTCACGACCATGGGTTGTACATATAAGCTTTTCAAGTACTCTGTTTGCTATACCATTTTTGACCTCTCCCCGTCTATTTAATGCCTATCAATTATGCTTCTTCTTCCCTGTACCTTTCCCCTCTATTCTTCCCCTTCACCTCCCCACTGAAAACCCTCCATGTGATCTCCATTTCTCTGATTCTGTTCCTGTTCTAGTTGTTTGCTTAGTTTTTGTTTTCATTGTTTTCCTTTCTTTTATTTTTTTAGGTTCATTCATTGATAGTTGTGAGTTTGTTGTCATTTTACAGTTCATATTGTTGATCTTCCTTTTCTTAGATAAGTCTCTTTAACATTTCATAGAATAAGGGCTTGGTGATGATGAACTCCTTGAACTTGACCTTATCTGGGAAGCACTTTATCTGCCCTTCCATTCTAAGTAATAGCTTTCCTGGATAGAGTAATCTTGGATGTAGGTCCTTGCCTTTCATGACTTCAAATACTTCTTTCCAGTCCCTTCTTGCCTGAAAGGTTTCTTTTCATAAATCAGCTGACAGTCTTATGGGAACTCCTTTGTCGGTAACTCTTCCTTCCCTCTTGCTGCTTTTAAGATCATCTCTTTGTCTTTAACCTTGGGTAGCTTAATGATGATGTGCCTTGGTGTGTTCCTCTTTGGGTCCAACTTCTTTGGGACTCTCTGAGCTTCCTGGATTCCCTGGAAGTCTATTTCCTTCACCAGATTGGGGAAGTTTTCCTTCATTATTTGTTCAGATAAGTTTTCAATTTCTTGCTGTTCCTCTTCTCCTTCTGGCACCCCTGTGATTCAGATATTGGACATTCCAGGTTGTCCCAGAGATTCCTCAGCCTCTCTTCATTTTTTTGGATTCTTATTTCTTCCTTCTGTTCCGGTTGGATGTTTATTTCTTCATTTTGTTCCAAATTGTTGCTTTGAGTCCTGGTTTCCTTCCTGTCACCGTTGGTTCCCTGAGTATTTTGCTTTATTTCATTTTGGGTATCTATCATTTGTTTTTTCATTTTTTGACAAAGCTCAATCAGTTCTGTGAGCATTTTGATTACCAGGGCTTTAAATTCTCCATCAGATAGGTTGGCTGTATCCTCCTCGCTTAGCTCTCTTTCTGAGGCTCTGTTCTTTCATTTGGGCCATATTTCTTTGTCTGGGTGAAGCTGATAGGTTGTAAGGGGGCGGGGCCTTAGGTGTTTCCCCGGGCAGGGCAACCCTCCTTGCTGTGCTGTGGAGCTGCCTGTAGGGGAGGGGCAGAGAGGGAACAGTGCTGCTCGCCTGCTTGTCTCTAGCTCACTTTTCAACGAACTCATGTGAGACTGGGAGTTTCTCCCACTGCGGCAGCCACCATGGTCCACAGTCAACTCTGAGTCCCAGCTTCCCCTTAAGCCAGCCCCTTCGGCTCAGCCCGCCGCAGCCCGCCCCGCCCCCGCGGTCCGCAGCCTCACCAGGGCTTCTCTCCGTTCCCAGCCTTACCGGTCTGAGTGGTCTGTTTGACTGTTTCTTTAATTCTGTGGTTGTCAGAGTTCCATGCACTTGGATCTTCTGGCACTTCTGGTTGTTCATTGATTTTAGATCGGTTGTTTTTCTCCTTTTGGTTGTGCGAGGAGGCGAAGGGTTTCTACCTACCTTCCATCTTGGCTGGAACTCTGACTTTTGTTACTTTTATGCTTAGAAAAGTACTTTTCCGCACAGAAAGCTGGTGGTTTCCTACATGTGCTTGTTTTTTTTTAACAGTTTCATTTCCTTTTCACATTTAACTGTTTAATCCATTTGGAATTTTTGGTTTGGAGTGAGGTGAGAGATGAAATTATAATTTTTAAAAAAGATTTTATTTGCTTATTTTTAGAGTGAGAGGAAGGGAAGGAGAAAGAGAGGGAAAGAAACATTGATGTGTGAGAGAAACACTGATTGGTTGCCTCTCACACTCCCCTAACTGGGGACCCAGGCATGTGCTCTGACTGGGAATCGAACCGGTGACCTTTTGGTCCACAGGCCGGCACTCAGTCTACTGTGTGAAATGCTCTTATATACATTACCTTGATCCTCACCCAATCCCAGTGAGATATGTGCTCTGATTCCAATTTCACAGATGTGGAAAATTAGCCTGAGAGTTGCGGCAATTGGTCATCTGGGATCTGCCCTAGGTTTATCTGTCTCTAAACCCATGCTTGTGTCTGCAGGACGGAGACACAGAAAGGCCCTGGATAGCTCTTTAGTCACGTGGCACCCCAGCTCTTCCAGGTTTGGGTTGTGCAGCATCCTAGAAGTGTGCCTGGGACCCACTAGCCACTCCAGGGTCCTGGCGTCTCTCATCTTGCAGTAGTAGGTGTGCATTGCTTCCTAGCACCGCCTCTGAGTGAGTTTTGTGTTCAGATGCCCTAGGAGAGGATCTGATGAGGCTGTTGGTCATCATCTGTCAGGGCTCTGTGGAAGTGGTTAGGACCCAGGTCAAACCAGCCTGAGTGAACAATGTCTTGGTTCTTTAACTAACAGGCCCAGAGAGTTGGTCTGTCTGGCTGAGGCATAGCTGGATCCCAGGACTCAAACAGTCCCTCATACCGGTGCTGTCCAATACGGTCATGTGTGTCAACTTTAATAGAAATTAATTAAAATTAAGTGCAATTTAAAATTCCGTTCCCCGTTCGCATTAGCCACATTTCAAGTGCTCCATAGTCACATGTGGCTAGTGGCCACTGTATTGGATAGCACAGATACAGAACATTTTCATCAGCAGAGCAAATTCTATTGGACAGTTCTGGTCAAGGTCGAACGCCAGACACTCCTGGCGATCTTCTAAGGGCCGGAAGAGTCTTCCTAGTCTGACTCGGCACATGCTGCAGAGACCTTCCAGGTCAGAAGATGTCTGAGCTGCACAAATCCTGTGCCACTAGGTGGCGCTGAGGAGGCAGCCATGAGCTGGTATCTGGCAGCTGGGCCTGTGAAAAGGGGCAGAGAGAACTGGTGGACATCCGGTTTAAGTGTAAGAAGTTGTGGGCTCCGGCTTCTCCTGCATCCACACTCAGACACCCACGCTCAGGTACATGCATTCAGACATGACCACATGCACCCCTGTCACTCAGGGTCACGCACAGTCACATCCACTCTCAGAAGCACAGTGCCCCAAAAGGCACAAGCGTGGCTGAGGCCACATTCCGTTCTGACAGCAACAAAAACAGCACTGGCTCTGTCACCTCATTGCATCCTCCCAGCTGTCCCGTGAAGTGGCTTCCGATGTTCTTCCCATTTCACAGAGGAAGAAACCAAGGCTCAGGGCGGGTAAGTGACCTCCCGGTCACACAGCCAGTACGAGATGGAGCAGGATGCTGGTCATGAGGGACGGGAGGCTGGGTGCAGAGAGGACCCGTAAGGCACCTGTGCCTTAGGTGTTTTGGTCTCCTTCCCTGGGGCCTAATTTTTTGGAGTGAACTGGGACCCGGGCTTTGTCAGGGGAGCCCAGCACGCCCCACCTCCCACATGATGTGGGTCCAGGAATTTGTACGTGTCTGAGAAAGATAAACTTAGGGTTATAATTCAGTTAAAAAACTCATCTGTTCCTTGGTGTCTCACAACCTGCTCTTATTCAGGGGCAGGCATTGAGCACGTACTACTGTGTCTGCTGCAGAGGGGCCTTGAGCATTCAGAGTAACGCAGGCTGACTGCAGCCTCCTGGGGAGTGGTGCCCTGCATGCTTCTCTCTGGGCTAGCTGTCCAGAACACACACCTATCAGGTCAAGGTCAAAAGAGGTGGCCGTGTTCCTGAATGGTTGTGTAATATGTAAAGCAGCTGGAAAGAGTGCAGAGACAATGCTAGAGCAATTACCAGTTCAACAGAATGGGGAAACAACAAAACTAGTGGGAAATAGTGTATTTGGTCACAAATTGTTGACTGAGTAGAAGTAAGCTGGTTTGGCCATAAAGAAAGAGGTAGGTGGAGATGCCTGTGGCCATTCTGAAAGGAACATCTGGAATCTTTGAAGGAAGCCTCTGTCCAGTGTCCAGTTTCACCTCAAAACTTATCATGCCCTGCCCTATTGATTTATTCCTTCCTCCCTTCCTCCCTTCCTCCCTCCCTCCCTTCCTTTCTTTTTCTTTCTTTCTTTCTTTCTTTCTCTCTTTCTTTCTTTCTTTCTTTCTTTCTTTCTTTCTTTCTTTCTTTCTTTCTTTCTTTCTTTCTTTCTTTCTTTCTCTCTCTCTCTCTCTTTCTTTCTTTCTCTCTTTCTCTCTCTCTCTCTCTCTCTCTCTCTCTCTCTCTCTTTCTCCTCATCCAAGGACATTTTTTCATTGCTTCCAGAGAGAGAGGAAGGGGATGGGGGTGGAGAGAGAGACAGACAGACAGAGACAGCCATCAATATGACAGAAACATCCATGTGAGAGAGAAACATTGATTGGTTTCCTTCTTATAAGCGCCCCAACCAGGGATCGAACGTGTAACCTGGATATGTGCCCTGACCTGGAATCAAACCCGAGACCTTTCTGTCTATGGGACAGCATTCCAACCAACTGAGCCTCACTGGCCAGGGTGCCCCACCCCTTTTAAACATAGGTTTATCATAGTGTTTCTCTTACCTGTCACAGCAGGGTCATTTTGAGCTCACAGTTGGGACAGGAGGGAGAGGAAGAGAGAAGACACTTTGCAGGTATAACTGGGTCAGAACTGGAATAGAGAAAGCAAGAACACAGGATGTTCATCTCTTTGAGCTCTGATGCAAGAGAAATGAAGGTGTTTGTTTAGTGAATGTTCACTGAGCACCTACCTCTGCCAGGCGCTGTCGTAGGTGTTGGAGGTCCTGGCTCTGCCACTCACTAGTGTTCCTTGGACAAACCCCTGAGCCTCTCTAAGCTTCTGTTCCACCATCGGGAAAGTGAAGATGATGTGAATCCTCACCTTGGAGGGATGTTTGAGGGTTAAATGAGCTCAGGCACGAAGCACACTCAGTACAGTCCTCTGTGCTCACCACTGTGGCTGTTACTGCAGACACTGAGGGTCGTTAGGTGACTCAGGGCCTGGTCCCTGTGCCCAGAGAACTGAGTCTCTGGAGGAGACACATTTAATAGCCAATTCCAGTAGAGATATGGGGCGAGCCGTGAATTCTTCCTGTTGCAATCAGGGAAGGCTTCCTGAAAGAGGCTTTCGAAGGCTGAAAAGAAATCCCCTAGGAGGCTGTAGGTGGCATTTCAGCCTGAGGGAATGGCAAAGGCAAAGGCAAAGGCAAAGGCCCGGGGTAGGAAAACATATGGAGCTGTTTGAGGAACAGTGAGTCAGGTACTGAGGCAAGTGTGGAGTCTGCTCAGGGAGTCTCGAATGTAGTGCTGAGGAGGTGAGGGGTGCCTTGGCAGAGTGGGGTGGGAACCCTCTGTCTCCAGGGGGCTTTGGGAGTTCTGGGGGCGGATTCGGGAGGTGAAGAAACTGTTGCTGCTGAGGAACCTGAAGGTGGGCACGGGGCTGGAGCAGGGGCCGGGCCAGGACTATGTGAGGGTGGAATCCTCAGGTGCGGTGTCTGAGCCACATTGAGGAGCATGAAAGGAGTCCTGTAGAAACTGGTTTTCTTGCCCATAGGAAGTGGAAAGTTGTCACGTGGGCCACTGGGGGGTGTGGGAGGAAAACCCAGTCTGCAGGGGAAGATAATGACTTTGGCCTAGAACAAGGTGAGTTTGAAGGGCTTGTGGGTTGTTCCTGTGGAATCTGAAGTTGGATTCTTGAGCTCAGAAGAATGCATACGGAACAATTAATTTATTCAATGGTGCTCATTGCCAACGCCTGTTCTGAGTGCAGGTCATACCGAAGTGGACCTCGCAGGCCTGGTGGGGCCTTGTGGTGTTTTCCAATGGGGGAGGTAGACAGGAACAGAATGAAGAACCCAGGTGATCTCAGACAATGCCCATTCCCGTGAAGGAAACAGACCAGCGAGGTGATGGGGCAGGGTACAGGGGGCGCTTTTGGCGGGTGGTCAGAAACAGCCTCTCCATAGAGGTGACATTTGAAAGAAGACCTGAAGGAAGAGAAGGAGCCAACCGTGAGGATACAAAGGCCTAGAGACAGGAACAGGCTTGGCAGGTGTGAAGATGAAGATGGACGGTCAGGAGATGGGATGGGAGGTTGGCTGCATGTCCCAGGTAATGGCAAGATGGGAACATGGACAGTTCTCCCTTGTGCCAGCAGGTGGTGCTGTTAGCCCAGGATTGCCCACTCTGGGGCTGGGGGTTTTGGGATGTGCCAGGAGGGCCTTGGGGGAGTAGGCGCCTTGACCTTGGGTTTGGAACTTGGGGATGTGTGCTACTGCCCCCTGGGGAGATGGGATCAAGGCACGTGGGATCCCTGGCCAGGGCCAGAAGGGAAGGTGATGATCTCCTGACTTTGGCCCCCTGTGCTGTGTCGTTTTGATTTCTTTGCTCATCTCCGTTCTAGTGGTGATTCTTCCCTCCCCTGTTACTGGGTGTATGCGTCTTTCCCCTCTGCTGCTCCGTCTTGCTCTTACTCAGTCTCTGTCCCTTCCCTCTCCCCTTGCTCCCTGGGGCAGCTGCTTCCTGTTTCAAAGATTAATTACTTGCTTTCCTGATGAAGCTCAGATGGAGGGCAGGGTGAGTTAGGATCAGGAAGACACTGTTTCTTATCTCTGTTGCCTACTCCTCCTTGCTGGGGCTTGTCCCTGAAAGGCCAGGGTTCTCATAGTGACCCCAATCAGCAGCAAATACTGCTGGGGACCCCTCACTCTGTGGCCCCTTGGGTCTGCCTCCCGGTGCCACGCCCTGCCTGGCTTCCTGTCATCCCTGACAGTGGAGACCCAGGTTTTAACTGTGAACGGAGAGCTGGACAGCAACACACACATGGCAGGAAACAGCAGAAGAGCTCACTGCTGGGAAAGTTATGAAAGGCTCATTTCTGTTGTCATAGAGAAAGTGTCTACCCCACCCCACGTTTAGGACATGCCTTGGAGTGATTTCTCAGCAGAGACTGAACTGGTCGCAGCCTGGTGTCGACCTCCTGGCTGTCACCTGTCAGGGGAAAGGCTGTTGGTTGAGCACACTGGTTAAGAGCTTGGTCTCTTAACTCCTCCTGCCAGGTGGGAAGTCTCCTGTCGCCAGCAGTGCTTCCTGTCCTCCCCAGAGTGGCCACTATGCAGTGTTTTGTACATATTTTTCAAGATATTTAAAAAGTATTTTTACACGCATCTTAAGTAACCAGAGATGTCCACGCATATGGACTCAACTCATTCCTTCCAACCGTTGTAGAGCATCTAGCTTACGAATGTATCCCATCTGCTTATCTGTTTCTGGTCTAAATGTTTGTTTCTGGTATTTTTTACGCTTGTAGAAAGTGTCTCTGTGAACATCCTCATACTTGTGTCTACACACGTGCATGCGTCTCTCTAGACTTGAGTAAATCTTAGAAGTGATATTGCTGGGTGATAGGGTAGGGGACTTTTTATTTTAATGACACTGTGAAATTGCCCTCTAGTTTCTACACCCCCCACTGGCAGGGTGGACACTTGGCCAGTCTGTTGGGGAAACGGCCTGTTTCTTTGCTGTGATTTCACCTCCCTGGTTTCTCAGCCTCTGGGTTTCTGCAGCTGTTCCCTGCCTGCACAGCCTCTGCCCATTCCAGTGCAGTCCCCTGACGTCGGTGGCCTGGTGCTCTCTGAAGTTCTGCACTCGCCTGGGATCTCGGGAGGGTGGCCTTTTCCTGAGAACATCCTTCACCTCTCCCTTTGCAGGAGCCGAGGAGCCCAGAGAGCTTTACTGACTGGAAGGCTGGCCAGTGAGTTGATTATGAGACTGAATGCACTGACTTCTCCAGCCAAGTTCAGAGCAGCTGACCTTGGCTTTTCACCCTTTCACAGTTACTAAGTCACAGGCTCTGTCCTGAGAGTCCCTTGGGGAAGCCATTGCTTGGAGCCCAGATGCATTTCATTTGCTGATTGAATGGAGAGGCTGATTCTCATTGGGCTAATCCAGGAGTGCTGCCTTCCAGTTTCAAACCCAAGGTCAACTTCTAAGGACTTGGTCCCCTCAGAGGCTTAGAACTGGGCAGTTAGGTAGGTAGGGAGTGATCTTGGAGACAGTTTCTGTGACTTAAACCCACCTTCTCAGAAAGGACCTTAAGATAGAATGGACCATGTCTTCTAAGCTGCTGCCTTCAATTCGTAACCCCTTCACTGCACTGTTCCAGCTGCCTGGATGCCCACAGTGCACCTCAGGGGTGCACACAGATGCTCCAGCCCTCAGTTCACAGCCAGCCAAACAGACTCAGAACGGGACACACAGGTAGTGAGAGGACAGATCTGCTCCACAGCTGGTCTGCTGACTCCGGCCCAGTGCTGTTTGTACACCAGTCCACTGGGGTGCAGAATGCATGCGTGGGTGTACCCACAGGCTCACTGCACATGTGCTCACATGCTCACTGCACACACATTCACTGCACAGGCACACACGCTCACTGCACACATACACACACTCACTGTACATGTGCACACATGCTCATTGCACAGGTGCACACATGCTCATTGCACAGGTGCACACATGCTCACTGCACAGGCACACACTCACTTCACACATGCTCACTGCACACATACACACTCACTGCACATGTGCACACACGCTCACCACACGTGCACACACTGCGCGGGCACACATGCTCACTGCACAGGTGCACACACTCACTGCACAGGTGCACACATGCTCACTGCACATGCACACACACTCACCACACACGTGCACCCACACTGCACAGGCACACATGGGCTTACCACACATGTGCACACATGCTCACCACATGTGCACACACTCAATGCATGGGCACACATGCTCACTGAGCATGTGCACACACATACTCATGTGTACAGACTTGAGGGCATATACAGACAAAGGTGATGTGTTCTTTTTTTTTCAATGTTTTTGTTTTGAAAATTACAAACCTACGCAAAAACGAGGAGAATAGTACAATGAGTGTCTGCATTCGCCCAGATTCCTGACTTAGGAAGATGTGCCGTAGTCGTTCTTGCTCGTTCTCTGTTTGTTGACAGTAAAGAGAGAAGGTGCGTTGCAGACATCGTGATACTTCATACCTAAGTACTTCAGCAGGTGCCTATCAAAAATATTTATTCATTTGTTTTTAGAGAGCGGAAGGGAAGGAGAAAGAGGGAGAGAAACATCCACGTGTGGTTGCCTCTCACACATACCCTACTGGGAACCTGGCCTGCAACCCAGGCATGCGCCCTGACTGGGAATCCAACCAGCAGCCTTCTGGTTCACAGGCCAGCACTCAATCCACTGAGCCACACCAGCCAGGGATCTTTAGTCTCTTTTTATGTAAGATTTTATTTATTTATCTTTAGAGAGAGGGGAGGGCAGGGAGAAAGAGAAGCAGAGAAACATCGATGTGTGGAAAACATTGGTTAGTTGCTTTCGGCATGTGCCCCACCCGGAGACCAGGCCTGCAATCCAGGCATGTGCCCTGACCGGGAATCGAACCGGCAACCTTTCGGTTTGCGGGACGACAACCGATCAACTGAGCCAAGTCGGCCAGGGCTCTTTAGTCCCCTAAAATACAGAACAGCAGACCTGGCAAAATTGTTCTGCAGAATTGCCCACATTTGGGATTGTCTGAATGTTCCCTTGCTTTTCAGCATTTTCCTTGAATAGTCCTCGATTTACTGAGGAACCATGAACTGAGCGACCCATGTGCTGCAGCAGAGAGGAAGGGGGGGCCCTGCTCTACCCGCAGGGTCAGATCTGTGTCACCTGCCTGCCCCTGGAGCGGGGTTGGCAGGACTGGCCCTGAGCCTGTCGCTCACAAGGTGGGCTGATGCAGCTGTGTTTTTGGTGTTGGGGACGCGGCTCCAGGCGCTCTTCCTGGGAAGCCTTCCCCCGTCGTCCCCTTCAGGGATGCCCCCTCGGGTGAAGGAGTGGTGTGGCCTTTTGACTCGCCTCAAGCTGCTCTTTTGTTTCATGTGTTTTCTTGCCCACTGGGTAGAAATCTGGTGTGTTCATTAACTGGATTTTTCGTGACAGGAATCTAACTCAAAAGGGCTTAAGAAAAATAAAAGACCCCACAAGAAAAAACAAACCCATGGAAACATTGCTACGTTTAAGAAAAGCGGCCTTGGGAACGGCTGCATCGAGGTGGGTCAGGGAATACCACCAGACAGTGTTTGTCCCTGCCTTTTAGCTCTGCTTCCCTCTGTGTTCACTCCACCCCTGGGCAGCTCTCCTCTCATAAGGCAGCCGCGGACTCTGGGAACCCCAGAAGGGAGAAGCTTCTTTCAGCGGTGCCAACAAAAATTCAGGTGTTCATTGTCTTTGGACCAACTAGGTTTATGTGCCCATCCCTGAAGCCATCACTGTACCCACCCTAGAGCTCAGATCGGGAGGCTGAGAGAGGGACAGTCCCACCTGAACCACAAAACCCAGCAGTGGTGTCAGGGTATTCCCCAAGGGAGAATTGAGCTCTGTCAACCAGAAGAAGGGGCCTGAGTACTGAGAAAAGTAGACTCCATCTCGTCCGGTGACAGGCACGGCGAGCCTCTGATTGGGCGAGTCATCTCCGCATCCCTGGGAGTTTGCAGCCCTCTTCATTTTGGATTTTGTAGGAGTTGGGGTCTACGGGGACCATTTGTGTCTGGGGCCCGGCTCTGCTTCTTGGTAGCTGTGTGATCCTCAGCAGGAGAGTTAACCTCTCTGGGTCTCAGTTTACTCATCTAGCACATGGGAATGCCATTTACATTCCTTCCTCACGGAGCTGTGAGTTTCCAGTGGAGCAATGGGGGTGAGGGTGCTTGCAACTGTGAATGTCGTGCCGGGGGTGGCTCTTGTTACCCTGTGAGTGGTTCTTCTGCCCTCGGAGCTGCTCGGACAGGGGGGATGGTGACCTACACCAGGCCATGGGCCCCTCAGAAAGGGGATGTTGGTTCCTTCACAGGTGACCATCAAGTGGGGCGGAGCACTCCCACAAGGGGACCATCTGAGCCCTTGCTCGTTCTCTGGGCTTCACATGAGGAAGGGAAGAAGGTGGAAGTACATGGGCTGGCACAGTCATCCCCAAATTGGAACTGGGAAGGTGGCATTACGTGGTACAAGGACACCACATTGCCTGACACTGATCACTAGAGAAAAAGCCATTCCCTTCTCAGTTCTCTTTCAGTGCTCCTCACAACCTCAGGGAGCCCGTCCCAGTTAGGTGTTCCTATGTCTTCATCACCTCTGTAACAGTGGCTAACCGTCCCAGTAACAGAGAGGGTCCCAGGCTCCTGGCCTCGGGCAGGCAACAGTATCTAGGCAGCTGGAATGTAATATCATTGTTTCATTTCATTGCATTCACTTTTATTTATTTTTAGACAGAGGGGAAGGGAGGAAGAAAGACAGGGAAACATCAATGTGTGGTTGCCTCTTGTGCACCCCCTACTGGGGACCTGGCCTGCAACCCAGGCATGTGCCCTGACTGGGAATTGAACCAGTGACTTTTTTTTTTTTTTTTTAATATATTTTATGAACCAGTGACTTTTTGGTTTGCAGGATGGCACTCAACCCACTGAGCCACACGAGCCAGGGCTCATTATATTTACTCTTACAATGTAGACAGTTGTTTAAGGACAGTTTTAGACCTGCAGAAAAATTGAGAGGATAGTAAGAGGGAGTTCCTGTAAACCCTGTAAGTCAGTTTCCCGTTAGTAACATCTTGGATTAGTGGGTGCATTGGCTGTAACTGATGAACCAATATTGATATCGCTAACTACAGTTCGTGGTTTTTCAGGTTTTCTTAGTTTCCCCCTAATGTCCTTTTTCTGTTCTAGGATCCCTCCTGGACACCACACATTTTGTTTTCCCACCCCTTAGGTTCCTCTCGGCCCCGGTAGTTGCTCAGACTTGGCTTGATGTTGGTGAGAGTTTTGGGGCATGCTGGTCAGGGGATGAGAGCATGCCTCTCAAATGGGATTTGTCTGATGTTTCCTTCACAAGCAGGCCCAGGTTACAGGGTTTGGGGAAGGAAGCCACAAAGGGGCAGTGCCGTGGTTGTCACGAAGCATCAACAGCGTGCGCCGTCCGTATGACTTACCACTGTCCATGCTGGTCTTGACTGCCAGGCTGAGGCAGTACTGGCCAAGGTTCTCCACTATAAAGCCCTTCTGTACCCCTGGTTCACGCTGTGCTCATTGGAGGCAAGCCAGGTGCTCGGTCCACACCCAGGGAGTAGGACATTCATTATGTTTAGCTTTATGGTTACTTTATTTCTCGGAAACAATGATGTCCATTCATGGTATTAATACAAAGTATTTTAAAAAGTAACTTGATTTACAGAAAAATTTTAAGTAGATAAAGGTAAGTACTGCTCAGTACATAAGTAAATTAAGTACACAAATAAAGCAGACATTTCATTTGCCCTGGCCAGTGTGGCACAGCTGGTTGGGGTGCCGTCCCACACTCGAAAGGCTGCGCCGTCTCTGGTTCTGGCACATACGATCCCTTGACTGGGCGCATGTGGCAGGCAGCCAGTTGATGCTTCTCTCTCACATAGTGTTTCTCCCTCTCCCTTCATCTCTCTCTGAAAGTAATGCAAACATGTCCTCAGATGAAGATAAAAACAGACATTTCAAAAAATCAGGAAAGCCGTCCTTGAATGGTAGATGTTAGAGAAACTCCGGAAGCAGTCAATATTGAGAATATGGGCTGGGAAAATGCAGAGTCCTCAGGCCCACTTCTGGCTTGTTCCCAAAGTCCCCTAAAGGCAGAGAACGGGTAGCAGGTGTATATTCATAGGCAGTGACAGATGTGGTCCCTGGAAAATTCTAAACAGCTTGGAAGAGCTGTGGCCACCCCAGGGTTGGGCCTGATGCATCCCTGGGCATGACCTTTCCCCTCCCCACCCCGTGGCCCTCCCAATCCCAGAGCATTTCTAATGCGCCAGCCCGGGGACCTGCAGCAGGTGGGCACCTGTGGCAGCGCCCTGTGCAGATGGCCTCTGAACAGGTCCAGGTCTCAGACCTCCCTGCAAGCTCAAGGTCAGAAAGGTCCTTCACGAATGTTTACTCCACAAGGGGTCTTAGTATCCTTGTTCTCTTTATAGACGGGGGCAGGGACCTGTCTAGGTCAGTGGCTGGTCAGGCCCAGTCTGACACTTGAGTAACAGGTAGGGATTGCTCACCCACCCCTGGGAGCAAAATAAGTTACACTCCTTCATTTTTCTCAAAATACTTAAAAAAATTCCTCTAGGGTTGGCAAGAAATAAAGTTGTTTTGGGATCTGCCCTCCTTAGGGTTGTCTCATTGCTGGGGGTACTTCCGGGGGCCCTGAGAGAGACTTTGGAGCTGGAGATGCTGCTTTGAAGTTTCTCCTGGACAGGATCACAGGGACGTGCCGGCTTGGTGTGGGGCCTCCTTTAGCCACCCTGTCTGACTGCTGCCCCTGTGAGAGGGTGGGAGGGTGGGTTTCTGTCCCTGGGACAGTGACACCCTCTGGCCAACCCAATTCCGTCAAATCAAGAGCCCTGGAAGGATTTTCTGGAGCCAAGTAAGCTCAGAGTCCAGGACATATGATCCTCCGGGGGGCAGGGGGTACCCTTCCTCATGTCCTTCTTCCTCCCTCTCCACCTCCCCGTCCTCACTTCCAACAATGTTTATTGAGGGCTGGAGTGTGTCAGATGCCGTACTAGGCCCCTGGTAGTGTGTGTGTGTGAGGTGGGGTGGGGACTTCTAAGGCACACGTGGTGTCTGCCCCCAGGAGGTTTACATTCCCCTGGGGCAAACAGACCACAAAGCCCAGGCAAACACAATCAATACACAACCAAACAACCCTTCTTACCTCACCCCCAAACTAGAATAATTGTCAGGAAGGAGGCAAACCAAGGCTAGGTATAGAATAACCAAGGGGAGATGCTCCAGGTGGGTGGTCAAGGAAGGCCTCTCTGGGGAGGGGACATTCTTCAGGGACAGGTCAACAGCTGAGAGAGCTAATTTCCCTGTGAGACATTGATTCCCTGTCTGTACTTCTGTCCAGCATTCCACTGCCCTTTGGGGCTCGTGGGCCCAGCACCGTAAAGAAAGCGTTCTCATACCTGACACAGGGCCGCTTGAAGGTCACTGCCAGCTGGCCTTGCCTGGCTGGAGACAGTCTTCGACACCTTCTCCACACGTCCTGTGCCGTGACAAGTTTGATGGATAGTGTTCACACACAGCCAGCTGCTGAGCCCAGCTCCCCACAATCTTGAAACCGCCCTCATGTATTAAGAAGAAGGAAATAATTGGGAAGCTCTGGTCCTCTGGTTATTAGCTGGGACCCACGTGTCTGCTATCCAGCTTTGTGGCTGTCGGTGAGGGGAGCGGAGCAGGACAGAGAATGGGTGGGAGCAAAGTGTTTGGAGCCTTAGGCAGTTTCTGAAGCTGCTTGGGGATTTGGGGTACCGAGTGGCTCTCCCAAAGAGAGCTTAGATTACAACAAGAGTGATGCAGGCTAGATAGCTGGAAGAACTTTTCCTGATTGGAAAGGCCGCAGAAAGCAGACCTGGTGAAAAGCCTGCAAATTGCAGACGTGCAACTGCTCAGCAGGAGGCTCAGAGCTGGGAGCCAGCCTCAAGGTAGATAAGCTTTGTGTTTGCCTCACAGGCTGAAAGGACTTCATGTCAGGGTGGGAAATACATCAATGAGTGGAGTCCATTGAGAAGGAAACTCCTTGTGGCTAAGCAGAAAGGCTTTGATTCCGCCCACCAAAAGGAGCAATTTCCTCTGGAAAGGAGTATCCGACCCAGAGTTCTCCAGGGACCCAGAGAAGCGGGAGATTAATTCCCACAAGGTGGGGGTGGGGAGAGAATGGATCAGGAATCAGGTAGATAGGACTCCAGCTTTTGAATGTTCTGGTTGACTAGGCTTGTGAGTGATGTGCTCTGCTTGGTCACACACACACACACACACACACCCCACCCCCCGAATGTGCTGGGAATGAGATCTCGCTGCACTGGCCACCGAACCCCGAGATGACACCATGCCTGTCGGGATGTCAGTAAACAATTCATGCACAGCAGCCCCTCAGTCTTTCTCGAAACTCTTTAAAAAACTTAAGGGGAATATGGAACATTTTAGATATAGCATACAAAATAAAACCCACCCAGAGCTCCCTTTATTCCTACGGGCTTTCCCACCCAAAGCCTCCTAGAATCATTTCACACCACCAAATGGCCAGCAAAGAAGTAAAAGCAGGCAAGCTCCCGAAGTGAGGGGTGCCTAGCGTGAGGGTGATGAGTGAGTGGGTCAGCTGAGCCCGCTCCCGCAGCAGCCGTGCTGTTTGCTCTGTTGCCGCAGCCGGTCAGCGCTACAGCCTTCTGGACGGAGACTGATGGCAGGGCCCGCCGAGCGTGTGATTGGCTGGAGCTGCTGGGGCGGCAGACTGCTTGCTCCTCTCCATCCTTCACGTGCTTCTCTACCAGACCCTGCTTCGCTCGGCTAGTGCCCGAGAGAACCGACGCAGGGCGACTTTCAGGGGGAGGGGTTTATCCGAAAAGGTGAGGCGGGACCAGCCAGGCTCCTTACACGTGGAGGGCTTGCCAGCCCAGGAAGCGGCGATAAAGGAGTGGCTCCTCCTCAAACGTGCGTGGGTCCAGGTGCTCCTTCGCGCTGATGCAGACATAGCGGCCCGAGCCACGACTGGGCAAAGGGCTCTTCGGTGCTGCGTCCTGTTAGTGATGGACCGCGAGCTGCCTGCTCAGACTCTTATATGCAGCAAGTCAGAAGGAACAATGGAGAGCCACAGGGCGGTTCTAAGCCCCTGAGCTCCTGATTTTTGTCAAGCTCCGTTACTTGGTACCCAGCGAACTGTCACTGTGAGCGAGGACTCCAAACAGCACAGCGAGAAAGGCCACTCAGAGGGGACCTGCCAGGTGTCTTCACAGGCATTCTCACTTACTTAGTGACAGTGTCCACCTTTTTACTTGTCTATAAAATTAATAGGTGGCCTTACAGATTTGTAAATGGAAGAAACACACAAAGAACAATAGGAATTGTAATTCCAGAGAAAATCCCTGTGAACTTTTTTTCCTACTGTGAGCGTTTTCCTTCACTTTTTGTTATGGGGACTGTCCAGCACGGACAAAACAAAGAGAACAGCACAATGACCCCCCATGACCAGCGTTCCGTTTCCTGTGTCCTCTGTACCCCTGTCCACTCCGCACCCTGTTCTATTATCGTTTCTATTAGTAATTCCAGTTCTTTTTTGGGGTAAAATTTACATGCGTCGAAATGCACAAACCTTAATCACACAGTTTGGACAAGTGGATGGCCCCGCCCTATCCTGATACCGAACATTTCCGCCCGTTTCTCCAGAAAGTCCCCCACCCTCAGAGACTCCCGTCCTCACTTTTTGCACCTTCGATGGCCTGTTTTAGAACTTGGTGTGAATAGAATCGTACAGTAAGTATATTTTGCATCTGGCTCCTTTCACTAGGCATAATGTTTTGGAAATTTAGCTATGTTGTTGCAGGTGTCAGTATTTTGTCCCTTTTTACTGTGGAGTGGCAGTCCCCCGTGTGGATAGACCCCCGTTTGTTGATGGGCTGTCTCTTGGATACACCCACGAGCATTTTCCTACAAGTCTCTGTGTGGCCCATGATGCTCACTGACTCCTCACAAGAACCCGAAGGGGGCACTGTTGTCACCCCTGTTTTATAGATGACAAAACTGAGGCTCAGAGAGGTTAAGTTTCTGGCCCAAGGCCACACAGGTAGGAAAAGATAGAGATGGAATTCTTGCCCAGGTTTGCCTGACTGCAGAGCCTTTCAGTTTTTATTCTCTCAGTAGTATCTCTGCACGACAGCCGATGGAGGCCATTAAGTGTAGGGACAAATGGGTCCTCCCCTTAATGGCCTGTTAGTGCATAACTGAGTTTCAGCTCACTCAGTACAGTAGGTGCTATTGATAACAATGGCTCGGAATCACGAGGAACAGGTTACCTTAAACCTGCCTTTATAAAGGACAAAAATATAGAAGGCATTTTAGGGAAACGTGTAGCCGAGGTCATTGCAATAAAAGCAAGCAAGCAAACGGGCAGAAGTTCGCTGCGTAAAGCTCTGTTGTCTGGAACCATCACTTAGGTGTGGTGCGTCATCGTTCCAGGAAGCCAGGCGTGCAGGCACAGGAGGCGTTACTGGGTGTATAAAGTAGCGTATCAATAATACATGTATAAGAAACCACTCTGTGTTTTTGGTAGAGCCAAACAGAATGGATTTTTGGAGAGTCTGCTGGTTCTTGCTTTGAAAGATGTTGCTAAGCAATGTTGCTAATATTATGGAAAGACAGCTTCCCTCCCCACTTTTCCGCTCAGCCCCAGAAACCCTAGAGCTGGAAGTGACTTCGGTGGCAGCAGTAGCTGGGGAGGTTTGGGAATCAGTGAGGTGGGGGCTGGGGAACCCTGGGTATGAGAGGCCTGCTTTTGGTCACCCAGCCCTGTTCCTCATCAGCTCCTGATCCCCTGCGGTGACCTCTGGGCAGCCTCCATGCAAAACTCACTTCTTCATGTTCATCAGAAATTTTACACTCAGAAAAATCCTTTTGAATATTCCTCCTATGCTAAAAATTATAGTCATGCTGCTCAGATTCATGGATTCAACATTCCATAAATTAACCAAAAAGAAATACTTTAAATACCTTCAGTAACCCAAGAAATGGACGATGAACTCTCTTCTCCCTCCTTCAGCCTCCTGTCTGTAAGCCAGCTGCGGACTGACATGCACTGCAGGCTCAGGTACCAGAGCAAACGCAGTTCGCAGGCTCAGGAACCAGAGCAAACGCCCGCAGACTCAGGTGCCAGAGCAAACGCAGTCTGCAGGCGGGATGCCTGCCATTGAGTGGGATCTGTGGGTTTCCTCGGGGCATAGCTTCCTTTCCCTGGAGCTCGGAAATGCCACGCAAGTCACCAAGATCTGTTTCCAAAATCTGAGCCAGTTTCTTGCCAGCACTTCAGTTCAGTGTGATGTGTGTGGCCCCAGGAAAGCACGGCTGAGCTGTGGTTCCCAAGCTCGGCTGCTAAGCCTCCCAGCCCGGCCTGGCCATGGCCTGTCGTCGTCATTGAAGGACCCTGTTGTCACAGAAGGGCCCTGTTGCGATGAGATGCACCCCTTGGCGGGTGGTCATGGGCTCTGAGAGAGGTTAGGAGCTGGGAGGAGAGTCAACATGTTGGCAAAGACTCCTGTCTCTCTCTCTCCTTCCAAAATAGAAACTGCTTCCCTACCTCAAATGACCTCCTCAATCTTTCCCTTACCCACCCCCTTCCTGTCTCTCCCGGTCCCTCCCTCCTCTTTCCCTCTGCCCTCCCTCTCCCTCTCCCCCTTTCCTTTCTCCTCTCCCTCTTATGGTGGTATTCCAGAACTGCAACTGTAGTGTGGCCCGGCAGGGGGCGCTGATGTACCAGCCAAGCACCAAGGGCAGTCTTCCTAGCACAGGTGTGAGTGCTCTACAGAGGTGAGAGGTGAGAGGTGAGAGGACTTCTGAGTGATTTCTCCCAGTTGGTGTGTGTATGGGTGGGCTTCCAAAGGCATAAGAAAGCTGGGGTGGCTGCCTGTCCTGAGCAGGTCTAGTGTTGTGTGTTTATAACTCTTGAATTGCTCCAAAGTGTGTGGGATTCATGGATGGCTGCAGGCTGTCTCCCTGCATCTGAAGATACCTGGTTCTCCAAAAGGCCCCACCCTATGGCTCCAAAGCCCCTTTGGCCCCACCTCTACTCCCAGTTCATTTTGTGGGGCCTGGAGGGAGCACTGGCTCCAGCTCTGTCTGAGACTGAGGCTCCAGCAGTGGGGCTGATTCCCGGTTTCACACGAATGTGTCTCCTGGAGCCGGCCCCCAGGCACAGAAGGCCCTTTTCTTCAGGCCCAAGCATGCGTGTCTGCCTGTCTCACCCCACTGGCCCCTTAGGACGAGGCTGTGCAGCTGGGCCCAGTGTTCGTGATTAACTTCCCTGTCCCCCTCCAACTCTCCTCTTAACCCCGGCTCTCTGAGCATGTGGGTTTCCCCAGATTGGGGCAGAGACCCAGGCTGGCAGCTGCCTGGCACTTTGTTCTCGGGGACTGTGGGCTTGGGGGCGGAGGACTCACTTGGGCCTTTGAGGTCCTGTGATCTGGGACACTGCTGGGGACAAGCTGTGCCGGGCGGATTGGGATCTGGGAGAAGACCTCTTTTCGGACTCCTACAGTCCTCACTGACCTCGCTCCCTGTGGACTGGATGTGCCCAGCCTTTTTGGTCCACCCTGAAGTGACTCATGGACAGGGTTTTTGTTTGATGGCTAACCTAGCACTCGGCGATTTTTCTCTTTTAACGAAGGTACTTCAGGCTCAGAGCCTTCGGTATGGAGCTAAAATTTAAGATATTTGCATTTGTTTTCATGGTGTAAATAACGAGTGATAATGGAGTGTTCATTTAGGATAATAAGAATGTTTTCTTTTAAAACTAAGGAAAGAATGAGTTGATTTAATGAAATAAAAAGAATGAGTATGCCCTGGCTAGTGTGGCTCCGTGGGTTGAGCACCGGGTTTGGTTCCCAGCCAGGGCACAGGCCTGGGTTGCAGGCCAGGTCCCCATTTGGGGGTGTGAGAGAGGCAACCGGTGGATGTTTCTCTTGTACATTGATGTTTCTCTCCCTCCCTTCCCCTCTTTCTAGAAATGAATAAATAAAATCCTAAACAAAGGGTGATTAAATAGCCAAGCTGTATGGTGGAAAGGTGGTATGTGGCCTGGATTTGGGGAACAGTGCTCAGGTCACATTGCACAAGCAAGGTGGGAATGTGACGGTCTGTGGTGTCACGTGTCGGCCTGTTTGTTCTGGGCCAGGGTGGCCTTCCATTTTTCTCCCACCCTAGTCTCTTGTGCAAAGCAAGAGACATCCTGGTTGTTTAATGAATGCTGGTGGAATGGACACGTCTAGCATAGATGGCCACCACGTCCTCTGCTGTGCATGGGTTCCCTTATGCTGTGGGGTGTGGGCAAGAGCAAGGGCTCCCCCACCCCCAGGAAACCTCTCAGGCATCAGACCAGGTTATGTTTTTTTGGGGACAACCTTGTGTTTTTAGCCTCACTAGGGCTGGAAACAATTGTGGTTGTAGAGGAGCTGAGAGGGCCTGGGACCCCAGAACCACAGTCAATCAAGTTATCTGCTTGGAAAATTTTTTCACCTCCATCCCACGGTCCTGTTGTTCACTGATACACTTGACCTAAAGTATCTCCCAGACAGTGGGAGATGGGTGGAGGCCACCCCTCCCGCCCCCCTTGCCCCCACACACACCGGGGAGGGAGTCAGGCCTTGCCCTGAGACAAGCAGCCTGCCCTTGTGAGTGAATAAAATACACTACTTGCTGGGGCTAGACCTATGGCCAGTGCCCGCAGCATCCTCCCTGCAGACAGGTCTGGCCGGAGTGGCCCGTGGCTAACCTGTCAGCTCTGTGTACTGCTGGAGGCAGAACAAGCCCGGGGCTGCCCGTGCTGGCCTTGCCCTCTTCCCCAGAGGACACTCATTTCCCCACTCTTTTTTCCAGACTGACTCTCAGGTGGCTATGGGTGTTGTCCTGGCAGCTGGTCTAGCTGCAGGCCCAGGGGTGGGGCCTGGGTCACTCACTCTCTGGCTATAAATAGATGTCCATGGCAATATCTGTGAGCCCCACCACCCAGGCAGGCTCAGGGGGCTGAGGCTATTGTTAATGGATGCTTCATAAATAAACCAGGCACATTTGGGCACCAGCCTGGTGCTCCCTCTCCTCCACTCCAACTCCCATGCCAGCAAGAAGCTGTGCCCACCGGAGAGGTGGGGTTGAGGCCTCAGGCCTTTGGATTTTTCTGTGCTCTCCGTCTGGATTTTTTGTGCTTGCTTGAACACCAGATTGCATTAAAAAAAAAAAAGGCAAATTGCCTCAGGGACCTCTTTGGCCCCCCAACAGGGCTGTTGTGAAAGATGGACTAGTTGGCTTGTTTTAATTCCCTCCAGCCCACTTGGTCATGGTCTTTCCTAGGGGCCTGGAGGGAAAAGCCCTCAGGGTGGTGGTGAGAGGGGGTTAGACTTTCTGGCAGGAACTGGAAGTGGCGCTTAGGAGTGCCCTGCGCCCACAGCACGAAGCAGGCCAGGCCCCTTTCTCCATGAGCTGGCGTGCCGTTTGTGAGGATGAAGCTTGCACGCGGTGCGCAGGGGTGGGAGAAAACCGGCGTGCGGTGTGTGCCGCGGCCCGCGCTGGAGACGGAATAGGGGTGGGGTGGGATGTTTCCCTGCCCCACCCCCTGCGTCTCCCCGGCAACCTGGGACGCGAGGCCAAAATGTAGCGGCGGGGAAAAGGACCGTTGACCTTAGGTTGTGTCTAACTCCTGGGGTCAGGAAAATAAATGTTAATCGGGGCACTGACCTGAGCGCACTCAGGCGCCCACGCTGGAGTGAAGCACCCTCCCCCACACCACAACCCCTTGCTGGGCTTGGGGAGAGGGGAGAAGTGGCCTCCGACTGAGTCAGAACGCCAGGGAGCCTCTGGCGGGGAGGGCAGGCGCGTGGCGCCCGGTGCCCCTCTCACCACCCGGCAGCGTGGGTCTGGGGCGGGGAGGCCCGCGGCGGTGCCCGCGCGCAAAGGCAGTTTCACTTGGACTGAGGGCGCGCGTTTCCTCTCCGTGCACGTTTTTTCTCCCTGTTTTTAAAGACAGTGACAGCATCGGAGAAGTATCCCGGAGGGCCGGGCTGGGAAGGCGCGTCAGCCGCCTTTGCCTGGGGAGGGAGCCCGGCCCGGCCGGCGGGGGCGGAGGACTGGGGGCGCAGAGGCGGGGACGGAGAGGGAGAAGCGAGAGAAGGGCGGGAGCCCGGGCGCGGGGCAGAGGGCGAACGCGGGCGCCGAGACCCCCGAGAGCGCCGAGCGCGAGCGGACAGCCTGTCTCCCCTGTGCGGGCGGCCGGGCCGCCGGATCGGCTCGCAGCCTGGGCGCCCCGGGCCGAGCACGGGGGGCGGGGCCAGGGCGGGCGCCCTGCGAGGGCGGGCGCGTCTGAGCCGGAGCCCCAGAGCCGCCCCACCGGGCCGCGCCCCGAGCGAGCCTTAGAAATGCCGGCGCTGGGGGAGCGGGCGCCTGCTGCTCCGCGGGCCCGGAGGAGACGCTGAAGGTCGCCGGGAAGTGAGCGCCCAGTCACCTGACCCCCAGGGCGCACCTAGGCGGGGCGGGATCCATGCGTGGCTGGCGGCCGGGGGCCGGGAGCAGGCGGCGCGGAGCGCGCGGAGCCGGGCCAGCGGGGGCGCGCGGCGGGCGGGCGAGGGCGCGGCCGGGCACCCGCGGCGGCCTCGCCATGTCCCAGCCGGCAGGGAGGATGCATTGCCGAAAGGCGGGGATCCGCGCCGCTGTGGTGCTCATCGGACTCCTGCACAAATCCCGAAAACAGAATAAAGAGAAAAGGTAAAGCCTGGCATCGCTACCTCCCCCTTCCCTCCGCTCTCGTGCCAAAATCCTGTTTTCTTTGGGGCCGACTTTTCCAAAAGGGTATTAGGCTCGGAGTTGGATGGGAAATGCCTCTACTCCAGGCGCCGTCGGGGGAGCTAGTTCGGAGCTTGGCCCCGGGGACTGGCTGTTAGGAGAAAGCCCACGCAGGGCATTGGCAGGGTCGGCGGGCACCTGGAATGCCCCTCAGGGCTTCATCCTCAACAGACCGGCACTAAGTCTGCCAAGTCCTAAGCCCCCACTCCCGGCATTTGCCGATCGCGGCGCCCTTGCTGAAGCCTGCAGCGCGGGTAGCATTGATCCGACCCGGGTAACTGTCTCCGGCTCAGCCCGAGTGACTCAATGCGCTGGGGATGCCATTTGCTTCTCTGCAACTTGGCTGAACCCGCGAGGTGCCCGCCAGGCCATGATCTGCTTGCTTTGAGTTTGGTTCCTGCAGCCAAGGAGCACGTTTAGAGGTTACTTCAACCCCTCCCTTCCCACAACCCTCCCACCCCCCACCCCATGCCTTCTGTCTCTGGGTTTTTCTGGCTTTAACTCTTCACTTTTCTTGGGGTTACTTTCCTAATTGTTTGCTCCTGGGTATTGCAAGTCGTGCTCCCTGGTTATTTCACAGATATAGCTTGACGTCCTATGGGATGAGGTGTGGGTTTCCGGTGGGCATAGGAGCTTCTGGGGGCAGCTTCCTGGGTTCCAGCCCCCCAGCCACAGGCTTGTTGTTCACTAGACCCCAGGGAGCTGCCCACACCGGCAGGCACAGCCACCCTCCCCTGCTAGGGTACAGGAGCCCTAAGCTCTCCAAGCAACCGAGGGGCATGGGAACTGGCTGTTCACAGATATGTTATGTGGAGTTGGAGTCACCTCCCGCGGCCTTGCTGGATCCTAATTTACAGAGTTTTGGAGTGCTCTGCACTGCAATAGACAAGGGCTAAGACAAGGACAGAGGAGTCACTACACTTGGGTGGCCCTTGGACTTGCCCAGAAGCTGTGTGTGCTTGGGGAAGGTGGCAGGCAATGAACTGGAGCACTTAGAGAAGCGGGCATAGGTGGCTCTGTGGTTGTCTCCTGTCCCTTCCCTAATGTATCCCTTCTGTGTGTAGTCTAATGCAGTGTTTCCCACAGCACAGGATGACTCTCCAGTAAAACGACTTCAGGTGATTAAGCATGAAATAACATTGAGTCACTTAGTGAGAGAGTTCTTCCCTCTTCAGTTCTCTATGAATCCTTGTGATTTCTTCAAGGGGAAAGCTTCTGGTTGGTGCTAGTCTGGGCTTTAACACTTTTTAAACACTTGCTTATCTCCCTTCTGTAACAAAGAGCAGACTTCTGGCTCGGGGCTTTTCAAATGCGAACAGTGCCTCCCCACAACTTAGGCTGTTCTTGCACTATTTATTTTTAGGATTTCCCCCTACTTATGCCCAGGGGTGCTGATTTCCCCCTTTGTGGTGGTGATAGACAGCATTGCCCTAGGTTGAATGTGTAAGTCATAAGAATGAGTCTCTTTCATAGAAACAGTTGTAATAGTATGAATAGTATAGAAAATGGCAGAAAGCCTGCAGGTGAC
This sequence comes from Macrotus californicus, assembly GCA_007922815.1. Lineage (NCBI taxonomy): Eukaryota > Metazoa > Chordata > Mammalia > Chiroptera > Phyllostomidae > Macrotus > Macrotus californicus. Next base: position 24,231 of record VMDR010005537.1, read on the forward strand.
CCAGGAATGGCTGATGTTGGGAACACACATGTCAAGTAGAAAAAGCTGCCAGCGAGACTCTGGAGTCCAGTGCTCCAGGTCTGGGCCCCATTCTTCCCTAGACTTTGATTCTTTTCCATTCCCTGCCCTTCAGCTTTTTATCCGCAGAGGTGGGGTGAGCCAGCCAACCCTCCGAAGTCAGGAGGGTGTGGGGTGGCCTGCTCTGAGGGATGAGGAGGAAGATGTACTTTACAGAAAGGCAGGTGCACCGGACCAGCACCTGTCTCTGAGTATAGGGTGTGTGGTTGGGAGTGGAGGGGTAGGGAGGCGGCCCTGAACTGGGAGGCAGAAGTTCTAGTCCTGTGATGTGATGGATAGATTTCAACCCCTGGAGCCTGAGTTTCTGCATCCACACAAAGGGCTTTGGAGGCTCAGGTGAGATAACAGGGGGAACATGCAGCCGAAAGGTAGGAAGTGCTGTGTGAGGATGGAGGGGTTCCATCAAAGCTGCTCCCATTCTCCTCTCCCTAGGCCTGTGCCTTAGAAGCCAAGTTAGGATGTCTGATGGTGGCAGCCCCGCTAGTAGCCAAAACCAACCAGCCGTGGCCCGGGAAGCAGTCGGGCAGGCATGGCCTGGGTGGGGAGAGCAGTGAGGCACTGGGAAGGGCCTGGACAAGGAACAGGAAGGGACTGGGCTGAGTGAGGATGCCCCAGGCTCATGGCATTTTGTCCTTCCTCTTGGATGCGCGAGGCTCTCTCCTGCAGGAGATGTTGGTGACCCTCCCAGCCCCTGCCTTCATCCCGTTCTGCTGCTGCTTCTGTCAGTCTGACAGGTTTGGCCATGGACTTAACCGACCCAAGGAGAGAGTGATTGATTGTGTGTTGGTGTTAAATGACCTTTGTTTTCCTTGCTGTAATCTGCAGTTTCTGTTTCTTGAAGCACCTGAAATCAGTTCAGTGCCCACTAGGGACCCTTCCTCTGCCGGCACTGGCCATGGGGGGCCTGGAGCAGGCTGCAGCTGCCAACCTCTCTTAAGCACTCCCCAAACTCCAGGCTGGGTGTGAAATTTGCTGAGTTCTTCCTTCTTCCCCTTCTGTCCTTGCAGGGTCAGATCAGACTCAGGCCCCTTCTTCATTTTTCCTAGCAGGCTTGATCATCCATCGATCTTCCCAGCACTTCTGATTGACAGGTTTGTGCAGATAACACTGTGGCCCATAAGGGATGACTTGCAGTGATGGCCCACAGTCCTTGCCACCTTTCCGCTCTCCCCAGGCCACCTAGAAATGTTATATATAGGAGCAGGTAGTGGTGCCAGGGGGGACGGTAATGACAGGTATCCCATATGGGCCTAGAACCAGGGCATTCCCAGGCACCGTTGGCCAGTAGGTCTGGAGAACTGTGCTCCAGCCTCCAGCCTCAGTTTGCCTCCTGGAGAAATGGGTGTGGTATGAATCAGCCTTGGCATGACAACTCTCTACAGGCCTTGTGGTGCATGTAGCCTGGAGGTTCTGCTTCTTTCTGTCCTCCAGGGATGCTGTCACCTGCGATCCTGCCAAAGCAATGGTGTGTTTGAGAGGGGGTTGGGTTTGAGCCTGGTTTCGAGGAGGCACCTGAGTAGAGAGCCCCTTTAAAGCTTTGCTTTCCAGAGTGTGCTTTCTTATAGATCAGACTACGGCACCACGTGAGGAATGACAGAAGTGGGCGGTGGGGCGTGTGGTGCCCTCTGCGGGGGAGGTGGGCACTCGTGGCGGGAAGGACCGAGGTGGGAACGCAGGGAAATGTGTATGTTCTGAAAGGTGTGGATCAAGTCAGCGTGGCCTCGGGCGTGGCGTTCTGGACTGGAGACAGGTCAGTTAGCATAAATGAAAAAGAACTCCGGATCCTACTGGGGGTGGTTTTTTGGAACAACTGCTGCCATAGGATTTATGAGGAGGGAAGGACGAATTCACTGACCGGTCAGCAAATCACTAATGGCAGGCTCTGGCGGGCAGAGCAGTGTGTCCGACGAGTCTGACTCCTCTGTTGTGGGGTATCCTGTCCAGTGGGTTTTTCCTGGGTAGGTCATCAGAAAAAGCCCATTCCTAGATAAAAAAAAAAAACAAAAAAAACCCAAACTTTTACTGCAGAAATTTGCAAGTGCATAAAGGAGAGGGAACAGTGTAATGCAATACCCAGTTTGAAGTGAATCCCAGACATTATATCATTTTATTCTGAAATATTTCAGTATGCACTTCAAAGATAAAATCCTTCTAAAAAAATATAACACGACCATTGTCATACGCCCTAAATTAACCCTGATTTCTTACCATCATATTCAGTGTTCGGATCTCCCCAGCTGTGTCTCAGAAGTTTGATTGGTGCTCTCTCTCTGTCTAAGTGTCCTCCCCCAGCTCCTTCTTTTTCTCCTTATAGTTGTTGAAGTGACTTCGTTTGTCTCAGGGAGTGTCCCACAGTCAGGATTTTGTGGGTGGTGCCTCCCGGTATCATTCAACGTGTTCTGGTTCTGCCGTCCTTTAGGTTACCTTAGATTGGTATTTAGTGTTAGTTTTAGAGGTTCTATCAGATTCGTCCCCACCCCCTGCCCCATGACTGTGTTGCTGGAGGTGGTCTAGTTGTCTCTTTTTGTGACATTGGCAGCTGTTGCTTGATTTGTCCTTCGGGTTTAAAGGCTGGTGTCAGGGAGGGTACTTGTGTTTCTCCCATTGGGAGAGCCAGAGACAGCCCCGCAAACTGGCTGGAGACGGGGTCTGAGCCGGCTGGGTGTCCAGGAGCCCTGGCCTCGTAGTCCCAGAGTCCCAGGGCTGGAAGGGACACAAGGCGGGAGCTGCTCCACTCTTTGGCCCCAGAACAGATGGCTGCTTGTTCTGTCCCTAGGAGGTGGCTGGGTCCTGCCCCGTGTGGAAGGGCCTGGCACTCACCCTCTTTTGTGTGCTATTTGAATGCTACCTGGTTGGCTGTCGTTGCTTTAAAGAACAAACATCTCCCTTCAACCAACTTCCCATTTTTGACCTCACAGAGTGTCTGAGGAGGTAGACTTTAGAGCTGAGAGACAGAGCTTATTTGCTTCCCGTTGAGCCGCTATTTTAGTCTGCTGTTGGGTGGCTTCGCTTTTTGTCCCCCTTTGTCTTATTTCCCTTCTGGTGGCCAGAGTGGAGTTTTAAAAATTCAAGTGAGATCAAGTCTCTCTGCTGCAGAAAGTTCTGCATAGGCTTTCCACTGTGCCGAGCCCCCGCCTGGCCCTCTGACCTTGTCTCCCAGCACGTGTCCTGTCACTCACCGTGGTCACTGAGCTCCTGAAGCTGTGAAGGCCTTTCTGTTTCCAGAACCTGGCAGGCTTGTTCTTGCCCCAGGCCCTTTACACATGCTATTTACAGTGACTCAACTGACTGCTTCCTCGTCATTGGGCTTTCAAGTCAAACATCACCTCCTGCAAGAGGACCGCTCTGACTGTCCGATCTGAGCAGCTCTCTCCAGCCATTATGGCCTCCCCTGCCCCCCGCCCCCCGATTTCCTGCCAACATGGCACTTACTGACTGGTGTTATCTGGCTGACATAATAAACAAAGTATTGACTGTTCTATCCCTTAGAATGTGAGCTTTCTGAGACCCAAGACTTTGCCTTTTCACTTCTGGGTCCCTGTCACCCAGAATGGGAAGAGCTCAGTAAATATTTGCTGGATGAGTGAATGGGTGCTCACAAGACTCGCCGACTCCCCAGGTGAGCTGTGCCCATTGCCTGTTACCCCGAGGTAATCCTCTTAATAGTGTGGTGCCCTCTGACGCAGGTTTCAAGGTGCCCTTTTCTTGTCTGAGACTGGAGAGATTTTCTCTTCCCTCGCCTTCCTTTCTGGAAGAGATTTTGGAAAGAAATGCAGCTGATCACTTGCACATGTGTTGTTCCATTGCTATTCCTCTAGCTCCTTCCCTGCCTCTGTGTGGTTTGGGGGCCCATAGATGTGCGGGTCTAGGCTCAGTCCTAACTGTCCTGAAGCAGGGGCTGGCACCTGACTCCGGGCTCCTGGATCTCAGCTCCTCGAGCTGCTGTTAAATAGGCAGAGGCAGAGTCCCATCTTTCATGCCAAACAAGGGCCAATGTGTGTCTGAATGAGTGAACAGTTGCCATTAATGAATATATATATATATTTTATAATACATTTTTCTTAGATTTATTTATTTTTAGACAGGGGAAAGGAGGGAGAAAGAGAGGGGGAGAAACATCCATGTGTGAGAGAAACATGGATCAGTTTCCTCTCTCATGCCCCCAACCGGGGACCAGGGCTATATATTTTTCTAAATGCAGCTTTGTCTTTCCCTGGCTGGTGTGGCTCAGTGGATTGAGTGCTGGTCTGTGAACCAAAAGGTCTACGGTTCAATTCCAGATCTGGGTTGCGGACCAGGTCCCCAGTTAGGGGCGTGCGAGAGGCAACCGATCGATGTTTCTCTCCCTCTCTTCCTCTCTCCCTTCCCCTCTTTCTAAAAATAAATAAATAAAATCTAAAAAAAAATATAAATGCAGCTTTATCTCTGTGGAGCCCGTGTGGTGCACAGATGGCTGGTTACCAGGATGTTGCCAAATAGTGTGCTTGCCAGGCCTACTTGGTTCACCTCTGTGCAAACAGGGGGTTGCCTGCAGGGGCTCAGGAAGTTTCTCAGTCACTTCAAGCAGACGATGACCCCCACCCCACACACGGAGTTTCATTGCCTCCCAAATCCGTAAAAAGCAGAAGAGGCAGACAAGATGCTTTCAGGTGCATAAGTGCTTCTTTATTTTAATAGCTATTTTAAAAAATGAATCCTGGCAAGCGATACTGATTTTCCATATATGACAGTTACATAACATATTTTAAAGTAAATTTGTTTAAGGCAAAAATTGCGAGTCAATTTAAAGCAAAGCATTAAGAAAAGTAATGGGTGGTACATGGATTTGGGGAAAATTGGGAAGACTGTGTGGAGATGCTTGTGGTTTAGGGAGCTTAGCTGGAACGAAGGGGGCACATTTCTCACCTGTGAAAATGGACCCGGTAACAGCGATGTCCTGGGGTGTCGATGATCAATAGTAACCAGCTAACAGCTCTTGAGGCTTACTCTTTGCCGGGCCTTGTGCTAAGGGCTTGCATGTACATGTGTCTTGTTTCTGCCAGCTGTTCTCTTTGTTTTCCAGCTGTGGGACAGAGGCTCGAAGGTCGAGGAGCAGGCTGGGGGCAGAGGCAGAAGTGGGGGGCCAGGTATTTTTAACCTGGTCTGTTGACCTCCAGAGGCCATGCCCCTAACTGTTACATTATTTGGGTATGCAGCTTCCCAGACGCTCGACACATGCTGCTGCGTCTGTTTTTATGGGTGTATTGAAGTGCAACTTACAGAGAGTTACGTGTGCAAGGAAGGGGACAGCTGGTGCATTTCTACATGTGTATCCACCTGGTAGACACCACCCGGCTCAAGGCAGAGCTTCACAGCACCCGGCAGGCTCTCTCATGCCTCCCCACAGACTGGCTGTGATCGCTGTGGAGTTCGGCCCGTCGTCTTGTTATCTGGGTGGCACCTGGTAGCCCTAACACCTGTGATAAAGGGAAGGGCATGTCTGGGATTTCTGAGCGGGACGTTCTGGATCAGCCCTGAAGAGGCTGGTATCAAAGAGTCCACGCCGATTTCTAGGGATGAGTGAGCTCGGTTTCACCTTCCCTTCTCCTTCCAGACACGCTCAGTGGGAACCTGGAGCCGACGCTGTGTTTATTCACTGCCCTTGGAGCAAGGGTGGGTTGAAAAATTGTCACTGGCTTTTAAGCTTATCAGTTATGAACACTCTGTTTTCATGCAGGCTGGAACTCCAGCCAAGTCCTTCCCAGAGCCTTCTGGGGGTGGGCTGACCCCGCCAGGTCTCCCTGTTAGCCTGCTTCTCCAGAGGTGGGAGCGAGAAGGCCCACTGATTAGAGCTGCCCCCTCCGCTGTCCTTCCCTTCTCCCCCCTTTTTCTATTTCTTTCCTGCAAAGATTTTTACCAACCATGTTGAATCACACTGAATGTGATTGTCCTAAGTGCTTACAACCCATAGACTCATAACAGGACCCTCCCTTCCCCCCGCCTAGCAAAGCACAACTTGCACCTGGTTTACAGGACAGAACCCTAGCAGGGGTGGAGGCAGGACCCCTGTCCCCATTCTTCACCATCATGTGCTACGATGCCACGCTGTCCTGTCTACAGAGAGTGGGGACAGCAGCACCCTTGGCACCTGGGAGTTTGCAGCCGGAAACAGGCCCCTGCAGATTCTTCAGATCTTCCTGAAGCCTTCCTTTGTGCCCAACACCGTTCCAGGCCCTGGGGATGCAGCAGGGAACAGCCCAGAAGCAAAGCCCTGCCCGCCCTCCGGGGCTCTGCTATATCCACATACATTGTTTCCTGTTACACTGGTACTTTAAAGTTAAAGGTTCCACGTTATGAATCTGTATTTCAGTCGCCTTTTGAGAAACCAGAAGCTGTGGCAACACTGACTAGGCTTGCCTTGCACAGGAGGCTGGTGCCCGCCTGCCCACCTCAGCATCCATACCTGGCCACACCTGTGCCATCTGCCCCGCCCCTGAGGCATTGCCCCTGAGGCATTGGATGTACAGTGTGAGAGGCAGGAGTCTTGGGGCTGGGGAGCTCCAGGTGTAACTCACTGAACAAGGAGGCTGGAGGTCAGGCCCTAGCCCCGTGTGCCCTCTGGGTGGGCTTCCTTGGTTGGGGGCAGGCCCATTGTGGCTGGAAATAGGGAGTCTGGGCGGTCCGGCTGGGGTCCCTGTAGGATCTGCGCTGCAGAAGGGCCATTGTTAATTTGTCTTTATTTATTTTTTAAAAAGATTTTTTAAATTTATTTTTTAGAAGGGCGAAGGGAGTGGAAAAGAGAGGGAGAGAAACATAGACGTACAAAAGATATATCCATCGGTTGCCTCTCGTGCACCCCCAACCAGAGACCTGGCCCTGCAACCCAGGCCTGTGCCCTGACTGGGAATTGAACTGGTGACCTTTTGGTTTGCAGGCCAGCGCTCAATCCACTGAGCCACACCAGCCAGAGCTGATTTGCCTTTAGATGTTCCCCCTTCCTCATTCTCCCTAATTACCCCCGAACGACAGAAATTCTGGGAGGCTGGATTTTACACTACAAAAACTCAGGAATCCCAAATGGAGGGACAGGGGGCACCGACACTGAGCCCCCCTGTACTGCCCTGGGCTGGCACTCACATCACACTCATCTCATTCTCTGCACGCGGCTTATTGCCGTCCCCTTCACCCTGCATAGAGGAGAAAGCCGAGATTCAAAGGGGGTGACGTGTCCGGTGTCACTCAGCTGCTACAGCAGAGCGGGGATTCGAACCCAAATCTGTCTCTTCTTGTCTGTCTTGATGCCTGATTTCTCCCATTGCCTATTTATTACATGGTGACCCTGGCTGAGTTACCGGACCCCTCTGCCCTTGACGTTCAGTATCTGTGAAGTGGACTGGCATGCAGGTACGGAGTTTGAAATCCATACCAGGTATATGAAAGCTTCAAAACATTAAGGACGGTGGCATCTTAGCATATTCACATTATTTTTCAAAGAAGGGACTGGATGGGTCTCTTGGGTTCTTCTGAGCACTGGGCCTGAGCTGCAGGGTTGTGGGGGAGATGGTGGAGCCTGGGGTGGGGGGAAGGGTCTTTCCTACCAGGCTGCACATGAGCGGAAAGGCCTTCTGGCTGCAGTGCTCACTAATTAGAACAGAAATTCCCGCTTCTCAATGAGGACGGGGAGCTCCGGCCTGGAGCCTGGGTTACCCGTGCCATCTGTATTTTAATAGAGCATTTATTTTAATAAGATATCTCATCTGAGATGCACAGGCAGAAACAGTGTGTAAATCAGGCGGTCACGGAAACAGGCTGCGGGAAAACTAGATCCGCAGATGTGCCAGGAAGGACTTTTGAGTGTGACAGCAGCAGGAGCCAGTTACTGATAGCTGAGAAGGTCCCCCAAGGGCACAGCCACTGATGCAGGTGCTGGAGTGGGTAATGGGAACAGGGACACCTGGCTTCCACATCTCAGTTCCTCCGGCCTCCCCACCCCCCACTTTCTGGAAGGGGCAGCCCCCGCCCAGCATGTGCCCTCTCTTTCTCCTCTATAAATGCAAATGCAGGCAGCAGTTGTGTTCCAAATGCTCGTTAGTGCTGTTTCATTTCTCTTCCATCAATATTTGTGGAGTGCCAGATGTGTACCGGGCACCCAGTGGCAGGGTCCAGGACGAGAATGCGCGCTGTGTCCCACGTAGTCTGTGCTCCAGAAGGGGTGACCAGACATGTCATGAGAACCCCAGACAGAAGGTGGTGGGTACTGGAGAAGAGGGGCCAGGAGCCCTGGATACCAAAGAGAGGAGGGACCACCCAAAGCCCCCCTTTTCCTGAATCCATCCTGGAGGTTGAGATAGTCAGACAGGTGACTGCACTGGGCTTCGTCTGAGGGGACAGGCTGGCCTTGCTCAGGGTTGTCCCTCAGCCCTGGGCTGGAGGATGCTTCCCCAACCTCTTCTGTTGATACTCAGGGGACCCAGTCGCCCCATAACTCTGAAAGTCTGGATTCTTTGCTACAGGTTGCCGGCCATCCAGCCACATGGCCCTGGCTGAGAGTGGTGCTGGCTCTCGGTGGTCTAGCCCCCTGCTGGAGGCCTCGGCCCCCCAGGGATCTCAGAGGTATGACAGGCAGGGACCCCTGGATAGCAAGAATGTAACTGCAGAAGGGCAGCCCAAGGCCTCAGGGTAAAGCCCAGGGAAGCAACACCGTATGTGGCCTGGAATGTTTATGGTGTTCAATTGTGGCCCGCAGTTTCCCTGCCTGTGAGATGGGACTAGGAATAATGGATGATTTTCACTTGTTCTTTAATCGAAACTTTGTGTAAACAGAAATCTTATGCAGCAATTTCACTCCCAGGAATGTACCCCAACGAACTGAAAGCAGGGACTTGAGCAGGTCTCTGTGCACCCATGTCCAGAGCAGCACGATTCCCAACAGTGGAGCACCCCAAGTGCTCCTCGGCAGATGAGTGGAGAAACAACTGGGGTGTGTGTACAATGGGATGTTACTTGGCCGAAAAATGGAACAGAATTCTGCTACAACACGGACGAACCTTGAAAACGGTGTGCTACGTGAACTGAGGACAGACACAAAGGGCAGATACTGTACGATTCCGCGTAAATTAAGGTGCCTAGAATATGTAAAGCAGATAAGAGAGTTTTTCTCTGGTTGAGCATGGGATGGGCAGGTGGGGATGGCTCTAGCCTGGTCCCCATGAAAAATGAGGTGCTTTTGGAGCCAGAGTGCCTTGGGATTCCAGGGAAGCCCATGTGCTCCCTAACAGCCCATGTGCTGAAGTTGAAGGTCCCCCAAAGCCTCAGTCCTGCCCAGATTCACTTCCCCCACCGATTGTCCTGTGCTGCTGGTGAGGTCAGCCTAGGGAGCAGGTGCTGGAGGACTGGGCCACCTCGGGCGAGTTCTCCTTTTATGCTGGCGTTCTCCATTCCCGCAGTGTGCCAAGGCCTAATGGGGCTCTTCTAGAAGGTGCAGGGGACTGCTGGTCGGGGGAGACCTTGGTGGGTGCGGATTCCGGAGGCTCCACGTGGGTTCCGGGAGGAGTGTGTAGAGAATCTTTGTTCTATGAGGATCTGGGGACGTAGAGGGGAGCCCGTGGCCACGTGATGGAGGCCTTGCGTTTAGTGTGTACAGTGAGGATGCACTAGTGACCTGCCAGCTGTCCCTGGGACGAGTGGCGGCCACTCCAGGGTGCACGGACCATGCAGAGCATGTTTCAGGGTAGACATCTCTGTTGTCCTTGACCATGGCCTGGGCTCTGAGCCTTCCTCTGATCACTCTCTGGGCTGCTTCTTGCCAATCTGATTTTTAAAAGATATGTTTATTATACTAAAAAAAAAAAATCTATGTTCCTTGCAGAAAATTTGGAAAACACAGAAAAGTACAAAGACTAAAATAAAAATCATCTGCAATCCCAGATGGGGCATTGCAGAGATAGTCACTATTAGCATTTAATATATTTTCTTCTGGTTTTTTTTTCCTACCCGAATACATACTTTCCTACACAATATGTTTACATCTGTTTCTCTGTAACAAAATTGGGATTATGTTATATATATGCATATGTACACACACTCACGGTGTATTGGTCAGAACTCTTGGGGACCAGGGACAGAAGCCCAGGCGAATTAGCCAAATGAAGCAGGGGGCCTATTTACTGACTGGCATCACACATCTGTGGATGGCCGGGCCTCAGGCACAGCCGGCTCCAGACCACAGCAGTCTCTCTTCCTCCCTGTCTGCTCTCTCTGCCTCTGTTCCCATTGTCTTCCTTCTCTTAGGTCATCTCTCTCCTTGATGTTGCAATCTGTGGTTGTAACATTTTAACCCCTTTTCCTCCAGAGAGGGTGAGAAAGGCTCCTTTCCACCAGCTCTAGTTAGAGCCCAAGGAGGAGTTCTGATTGGCCCGGCCACATGCTCATCACTTTGAGAATCCCGGTATGGGGTGGAGGTGGGGAGCTGGATTGGCTCAGCCTGAGTCAGGGGCCCATTCCAGGGCCACTGTAGCTATGGTGACTGCAGGATTCTTTTCCAGTGGGACAGGACAGGTCCCTAAAGTAAAGGTGGGGAGTGTTATTACCAGAGAAGGGGTGAAAGTGAGTTGGGCAGGAAAAAACCACAGACAAAAGCTGCTTTGGCATTGTTTCCAGCTCTGGGGGGCGGGCACAGAGTGTCGGTGGGCATGTGGGTTCTCATTCTTGCGCTAATTTAATGGGAGATCAACTGTTACCATCCCATAAACAGGACAATCTGGCAACACCTGTCACCATCATGCATATCCCCTTTGACCCAGGGAACCACTTCAGGGAATTTATCCAGCATGCATATATATTTCTATACGCATGGAATGGTGTAGGCCAAGGTCATTTACCGTGATATTATTTGAAATAGCAAATCGTTGGAGACAACCAAATGCCCATCAGTAGAGAATTGGTCACCCAAGTTATTTCACACGCATGCCCTGGACTCTGTACTATGTCACCAAAGGAAGGGTGGTGGATGTCCTATGTGCTGAAAGAAGTGCCCCCAAGGTGTTTTGGGTAAAGAAAATGAGGTCCAGAATAGAATGTACAGAGTACTACCTTTTGTGGTAAAAAAGGGGAGAAAGGGCTCCATCTTTGTGTGTCTTATATTTGCATAAAGAAGTTGCAGAAAGATGTGTAAACCCATTTCACGGCCAGCTGGGAACTGGACAGGTTGGGACAAGGACAGGACAAAGCCTGTCACTGTGTATACCTTGCGATAATTTTTGGCTTTTGAAATACACTAATGTATTACTCGTTAAAAAATCAGCTGTTGCATTTCTTTTGGGGGTGATGAAGAAGTTCTGGAATTAGAACTTGGGTGCTGGTTGTACAACATTAAAAGATTAGGTTTTCAATTAGTTTACATTTGATATTATTTTGTACTAGTTTCAGGTGTGTATTATAGTGTCGGACAGACATGAATTTTACAAAGTGTTTCCCCTGATGGTTCGAGCACCCGCCTAGCGCCATACAGAGTTATTACAATATTATTGACTATATTCCCTATGCTGTACTTTACCTCCCCATGATTATTCTGTAACTGCCAATTTGTACTTCTTAATCCCTTCACCTTTTTTTAAGTATATTTTATTCATTATGCTATTACAGTTGTCCTGATTTTTTCCCCTTTGTCCCCCTCCACTTGGTACCCCCTCCCACCAGCAATTGCCACCCTTAGTTCATGTCCACGGGTCTTGCATATAGGTTCTTTGCCTTCTCCTTTTCCTACACTGTTCTTACCATCCCCCTGTGTATTTTGTACCTGCCAATTAAGCTTCTTAATCCCTCTACCTTTCTTCCCCTTCTATTCCTTCCCCCACCCCACTGATAACCCTCCAAATGATCTCCATACCTGTGATTCTGTTCCTGTTCTGGTTGTTTGCTTGGTTTGTTTTTGTTTTTTTAGGTTCAGTTTAAAATTATGAGTTTTCGTCATTTTAATGTTCAGAGTTTTGATCTTCTTTTTCTTAGATAAATCTCTTTAACATTTCATATAATAAGGGCTTGGTGATGATGAACTCCTTTAGCTTTACCTTGTTTGGGAAAACACTTTATCTGCCTTTCCATTCTAAGTGATAGCTTTGCTGGATAGAGTCATCTTGGATGTAGATCCTTACCTTTCATGACTTGGAATACTTCTTGCCAGCCCCTTCTTGCCTGCAAGGTTTCTTTTGAAAAATCAGCTGACAGTCTTTTGGGCACTCCTTTGTAGGTAACTCTGCTTTTCTTTTACTGCTTTTATGATTCTTTATTTTTAACTTTTGGCATTTTAATTATGATGGGTCTTGGTGTGGTTCTCTTTGGGTCCAACTTGTTCAGGACTCTCTGTGCTACTTGGATTTGTATGTCTATTTCCTTTGTCAAATTAGGAAAGTTTTCTTTCATTATTTTTTCAAATAAGTTTTCAATTTCTTGCTCTTCCTCTTCTCCTTCTGGCATCCCTGTGATTTGGATGTTGACACTTTTGGAGATGTCCCAGAGTCTTCTTATTCTCTTCTTGTTGTTTTGAATTCTTGTTTCTTTTTTTCTGTTCTGGTTGATTGTTTATTCCAGATCATTGATTTGAACCCCGGTTTCCTTAGCTTCACTGTTGGTTCCCTGTGGATTTTTCTTTATTTCACTTAGTGTAGCCTTCATTTCTTCCCTTATGTTTTTGCCGTATTCACTGAGTTCTTTGAGTATCCTGATCACTAGTGTTTTGAACTCTGCATCTGATAGGTTGGCTATCTCTGTTTCACTTAGCTCTTTTTCTGGGGTTTTGTTCTCTTCTTTCATTTGGGCCATATTTTTTTGTCTCCTTTATTTGTCAGCCTCACTGTGTTTGTTTCTGTGTATTAGATACAGCTGCTTTGACTCCCTGTCTTGGTGTAACTGTTAAGTTGTAAGGGGTGGAGCCTTAGGTATTCGCCAGGGCAGGGCTACCCACATCACTGCTTTGTGGTCTGTATGTAGGAGAGGGGTCGAAGAGGGGACAATGCCACTGAGGCTTGCTTAGCACTTGCCCCATTTCCAGTCACTTTAGCGCCTTTCCATATGTGACTGGAGCCCCTCTAGCTGCTGCCCCAGTTGTGGCTCCCAGGGTGGGTAGGTTGGCATTCGTTCTAGGACCATGTGGGCCCTTTAAATGGCCTCTCTCAAGAGACTGGCGGTTTCTTCCACTGCCCCAATCCCCACTGGTTTTTACAGCCAGAGGTTATGAGGCTTTATTTTCCTGGCACTGGAACCCTGGGCTGTGTGGTCTGGCCTGGGGCTGGGATCGCTCGTTCCCAAGGCATCCCTCCTGATTTTTATCTATCACACATGAATGTGGGACTGCCCATTCATCCAGCTGGCTTGCCACTGCTTCCTTGCCACCCCTATACTTTGTCCTCTCTGCCCCAGTTCACTGTCTCTGCCCCTTTTACCTGACTGGATGAATATCTCTTCTTTAAATCCTTGGTTGTCAGACTTCCATACAGTTTGATTTTCTGGCAGTTCTGGGTGTTTTTTGTTTTGAGGTTAGTTGTGATCCTTCTTATGGTTGTGCAAGGAGGCGAAGTATGTCTACTTATGCCTCCATCTTGACCGGAAGTCCTCAAATAGGTTTTCAGTCCTTTGCTCTCTCTCTTCTTTTTCTGGTACCCCTATGATGCAGATATTGTTATGCTTGATGTTGGCCCAGAGGTCCCTTAAACTATCTTCATCTTCAAAATGCTTCTTTCTTTTTGTTGCTCTGATTGGTTGTTTTTTGTTATCTTGTATTCCAAATTGTTGATTTGATTCTCTGCTTTATCTAGCCCACTGTTGATTCCTTCTAGTGTATTCTTCATTTCAGATACTGTATTCTTCATCTGACTGGTTTGTTTTGATCATTTCTGTGTCTTCTTTTATGCTCACTATCTCTTTGTTTAAGTTCTCATTGAGTTCACCCATTCTTCCTCTAACTTCTTTGAGCATCCTTATAGCCATTGTTTAAAAACATTTTTTTAATCCTTGTCTAAGGATATGTTCCTTAATTGATTTTAGAGAGTGAGAAAGGGAGGGAGAGAGAGACATCGATGTGACAGAGAAACTGATTGGTTGTCTCCTATATGTGCCTCGACTGGGGATTGAGCCGGTGACCTAAGTATGTGTCCTGGAGGGGAATTGAATCCACACCTTTTGGGTTCAGTGCAATGCTCCAACCAACCAGTCCACCTGGCCAGGGCTATAACCATTGTTTTGAACTCTGTGTCTGGTAGACTGCTTGCCTTCATTTCATTTAGTTCTTTTTCTGGGGATTTCTCCTGTTCTTTCATTTGGGGGCACATTCCTCTGTCTTCCTATTTGGCTGCCTCTCTGTATTTGCTTCTGTATATTAGGAAGATCTGCTATGTCTCTCCGTGTTGGTAGAGTCGCTTTATGCAGTAGATGTCTTGTGAGGCTCAGTTGGCGCAGTGTCTCTGATCAGCTGAGCTAGGTGCTACCTGAATGCCCCTTGTGTGGGCTACGTGAACTCTCCTGTTGTAGTTGAGTCTTGATTGCTGTTGGCCCATCCGTGGCTGGGCTTGACCCTGAGGCTGGCTGACCGTGAGGACTGACCCTGAGCACAGTGTACGACCTGCTGTGCAGGGGCTGACATCATGAAGTGGTATTTGCCTCAGAAGGGTCTGGTGCCTGCTGAGATCTCCTTTTGGGTATGCTGCTTGTGGAACTAGTTAGGTTGTGTTCTGATGTGGTCTGAAGCCCGCCACCAGGTGTGTTGGTTTGGGGGCTCTTGAGAGGGACTCAGGTGCAGATCAATGTCAGACATTGCCTGTGACCAGCCCTGAGGTACCTGTTTGGAGTTAGAAAGTGACCCACAGTTTGGCTGTCTCTGCTGGGGCTGGGTGTGTGTCAGAGGGGCCAAGCTGCACACCAAGGCTGCCTTCCCCCAGCACTGAGCCCAAGGCAGGTCAGCAAAAGGCCCAAAGTACCCTTGCCTGCCCGCTACCTGTTAGGCTCAGTCACTGAAAGAGCTTCTGGCAGTATGCAAGTTCCTGGAGGCAAGTTCTTGGTGAGTCACCAGGCTGGCGTGAGTGGTGTTTACCAGGTTGATACAGATTCAAACTTGACTCCCGTGCTGGGTCTGAGGCCACTCAGCAAAAACCTTAGGATATACTGCCTGGTGCCTGCAGTCCTTTGTGGTGGGGCGGGGTCTCAGGGAATCATCAGGGTGGGAGATTTATCAGGCCTGAACAGACTGAGATTTGGCTGTGTGAAGGGAGGCCTCTGCACAGGAATGATGGTGCTGGTCGGGTGTGGGAGAGAAAAATGGCACCTGCCCAGAGCCATGCCACTCAGTCTCTCTCTGCGTCTGCTCGGACCTCTTTGAGAGCCTTCCAAGAAAGTCTGCACTGTGGGCCCAGGCTGTGGTGGCCAGCCGACTCCTCACAGGGTGTGAGCTGAGCAGGATGGTGCAACAGGGAATTGGGAGAGGGGGCTAGTGCATTGCCCCAGGCCGATGCTCCATGGAGGGGACTTTCCAACCCACAAAAGATGGCATATGAGGATAGTGTGGGAGAAGGACTCAGCACAGGAACCCTGGTGGCTGTCCCTTCATCTCTTTCCCTAGAGCCACACAGCCCAGCCTTTCCTTGCATGACCCCAGTCTTCTCTGAGCTGCCCTCCCTCTGTAGGAGCCCAGGGTGAGCTGTCATGATTGAGATTTTGTACAAGAGGACACCTTGGTTTCTAGCAGACCCCTTTCTCTCCCTGGTGGGCAGAATCCCTGATGATTTTCACAGTCAGATGTTATGTGGGCTCTTCCTCCTGGCTCTGGTGCTCTGGTCTGGGGAGCTCAGCATGGGGTTGAGACCCCCACCCCCCAGGGGGGACCTTTACAGCTGAGATATCCCTCAGGTTCTCAACCACTGCACATGGGTGCAGGGTCAGCCTTTTTTGCATCTCTGTTCTTCCTATCAATCTGGATGTGGCTTCTGTAATCCCTTGGTTATGAGACTTCTGTTCATCTTGTCTTCAGCTGGTTATTCAGGTTGATGGTTCTATGTTTTTTTTTTTTAAAGTAAATATATTTTTTAAAGATTTTATTTATTTATTTTTAGACAGAGGGGAAGGGAGGGAGAAAGAGAGGGAAAGAAACATCAATGTGTGGTTGCCTCTTACTTGGACCCCACTGGGGACCTGGCCCGCAACCCAGGCATGTGCCCTGACTGGGAATTGAACTGGCGACCCTCTGGTTTGCAGCCCGCACTCAATCCACTGAGCTACACCAGCCAGGCCTGATGGTTCTATGTTTTAATTGTAACTCCAGTTTGGTTTTGGGAGGGGGCGAGTGTAACTTCCACCTACTCCCCCACTGTCTTGGATCTTGTATAACATTTTGAATGTACTTAAAACTACTGAATTTTATACCTTAAAATGGTCAAGATGATAAATTTTGTTATGCATGTTTACCACAATTTTTAAAAAGTGAAAAAAGTGAACAGACACCCCTCCAAAAAAAAAGTGAAAGAAGCTGAAACAAACACGGTGTGTGAGCCTGGAGTCAGATGGCCTGGCTTCAAATCCTGGCTTTGGCACATTCTAGCTCTAGGACTGTGGGCAAGTTACCTGTTTTCTTGGAGAATCGGTTTACTTACAGCATAGATAATGAAACAACCATGTTTTGGAGATTGAATGGGAGGTAACATGTTCAGCCTGGAGCCTGGGGTGAGGCGGGCCTCCATGCGGGTTAGCCGTGAGGAATGTGAGGATTGCAAGATGAGGATTATCAGTCTGTTGTCTGTTTCTACGAGTTTTTTTTTTGTTCATTTTTTAAATAGTCAATGTATGATGAAATCATACGGTCTTTCTCTATTTCCATTTGACTTATTTCACTTAGCACGATACCCTCAAGCTCCATTCATGTTGTTGCAAATGGCAGGATTTTACATATTTTAGGGCTGACTGGTATTCCATTGTATACTATACACACCACATCTTCTTTATCAAATTGTCCCCCCAGGGACTCTTACGTTGTTTCCACATCTTGGCTATCATAAATGATGCTGCAGTGAACATAGGTGTGCATGTATCTTTATATTTATTTATTTTTAGAGAGAGGGGAAAGGAGGGGGGGAGAGATGGATAGAGACACTGATGTGAGAGAGAAACATCTATGGGTTGCCTCTCATACATGCCCTTCCTGGGGATGGCACCTGAACCCAGGCATGTGCCCTGACCAGGAATTGGACCAGTGACCTTTCTCTTCGCGGGACAACGCCCAACCAGCTGAACCACACCGGTCAGGGCAGGAGTGCATGTGTGTTTTCCAGCTCGTGTTTTTGTATTCTTTGGGTATCAATGGTTACCAGAGAGGAAGGGGGTGGAGGGAGGGCAGAACGGTGGAATTTATCGGGGTGACATTGGTTAATAAGATTTCAATTGTGTTGATGGGTAGAAACTAGACTTGGCGGTGAGCATGCTATAGTATATACAAATGTCGAGTTACTTCATAATGTTATAAACCAATGTTTTCTCAACTTAAAAAAGATGAGAATTACCAGGGCTGCCCAAGTCAGGCTCTCTCCCCTCTGGCTGGCTGGGACATTTGCATTTTAATGGAAGGTCTTGAAGACTAAAAACATTCAAGACTTGAAGGAGGAATGGTTGGAATTTCAGAAAAGTTTATAGCTCCACCTGGGGAAAATGAGGTCTTTGCCTTTCTTGGGGAGAGTTAAACTTTTACTTCGTTTTCACCTGTGGCTCTAGATGGTTGTGTTGCAAGCTTGAGAATGAGTGACCTGCTAACCGGATGGGGCGGACTGGGTGGGGGGGTCCTCATCCGAAGGTTTGAATCTAGAGAAAATGAGACATCCCTTGAAAACAAACAAGCTATTGACCAGCCAAGAAACAACCTGCCTACCCCAGCGTCCCTCAGTCCCGTATCGATCTCCAGCCACTGCTCTCTCTGCCTTCCTTTACAGTGGGACTTCCAGAAGACTGCCTGGCTCTGCTCCCCTCCACGCCGCAGTGGCTGCCTGGTTACCAGATCTAGTGGTGACCTTTTCTGCCGCAGCTTAGAGTCCTTTGACACAGCTCAACACTCCCTCCTTCCTAAAGTACATTTTTTATTTTGCTCATGAAGATTCATCATCCTGCCAGCTTTTCCTCCATCTCCTGGCTAGTCCATCTCCCTCTTACCTCCTCTGATTTCGATGAGTTGTGTCTGGTTGCTTCCTCTTCTCTATCTCCCTCCGTGATCTCAGCTTGGCTGCCTGAAAGGCCTTCCAAAGTGAACTGGTCTGAGGTGGGACTCTTGGGTTCTATTCCCCTCCCCCCCACACTCCCCAGACTCATCCCTCCTGTAGTTTCCCCCATCTCAGTTGCTTAGGTCTAAATTCTTAGGATCATCCTTGACTTCTCTATTTCTTACTGCCTGCATCCAATCCATCAGCAAAGCCTGTTGGCTCTCCCTTCACACTGCATCTGGAGCTGGACCACTTCTCACCATTCCCAAGACTGTCAATCAAGTCCATTCCTTCTTCAACTCTCATCTGGGTCATTGAGGTCATAACCTTTTAAATAGCTTCCCTGCCGCCACTCTTTGCCTCCTTACAATCTGTCCTCAATCCTGCAGCCGGAACCATCCTCTGAATCCATAATTGCATCTGTGTTCTACTTACAACCCTCCCTGCCCGTGGCTTCTCATTTCCTGCAGGAAAATACAACATTCTTACCGTGGCCCTAGACCCTACATGATCTGCCCCCTCCCTGTGATTTCTCTGCCTTCAGCTCCTATTCTTTATCTTTTGCTCACTCTGCACCAGCCACACCTTTGCTATTTGTTGCCCAACTGAGCGCGCTCCTTCGTCAGGACCTTGGCACTTGCTGTTCCTTCTACCTGGAATGCTTTTCCCCCCAAAACCTGCATCATTTGCTTCTTTGCTGCCTGCAGTCCCTCCCTCAAATGTCACTTTCTGATTGAGGTCTTCTCAGATGACCCTCTTTGAATTTGCAGCTTTTCTCCACTCCATTTTTCTTCATAGCATTTGTTACTGCTTGATATACCTTTAAATATACCAAGTTTTAATAGTATTTTTAAAATATTATTTAAAGTTTTTTTACCTAAAGTTTTTATATTATTAGGTATTTACTATCTCTTTTCCCCACTGGAGTGCAAATTCCATGAAGATAGGGGTTTTTGTTTGTTTCGTTCACTGTCCTCCGCATGGGCTAGAACAGTGCCCGGCACGGAGATGATGCCTAGTAAAAATGTCCTGAATGAAGGCGTGAAATTCAGTCTTTACAGTGAAGGTGATGGGAGGTCGCTGCAGGGCCTTATGTAGGGGGCTCTATGGCCAGATCTGCATTTTGAAGGGTCACTTTAGCTCCTGGGGGGGGAAGGTACTGGATACTGGAGTGGGACATGAGTGGGTTTATGGCGATTGGTTAGGAAGATGTGGGGAGGGGGGAGATGGTGGAGGTGGGTAGAGGGGGGTGGGCAGACCTGAGAGAAATGTAGGAGGCAGGGAAAGCACTGCTGATTGTTAGAGCTGTGCTTCCCACACTTGACTGCACACTGGTCACCTGGGCATCCTGTCCAAAGGCAGGGTCCTATGGGTGGGTCTGGGTGGGCTGAGAATTGCATCTTAAGTGAGCTTCCAGGTGACACCCCTGCTGCTGGGCCATGGACACACCTTGGGGCTGGCTGTTAAACATAACACAGGAGGAAGGGCCAGGAGAGCCTGGTGCCTTTAACCGAGAGGCAGGATCTGGGAGGAGGCACAGGGTGGAGGAAATGATGAGGCTGCTTTTGGAAATGCTGAGTTTGAGGTGTGGTGTGAGCCCAAGTGGCCATGTCCGGTTGGCAGGGGAGCCTGAGGCTCAAATGAGAGGCCTGAGCTGGAGAGAGAAACTGGGGAGCCATCATGGGGTGGCAAGTGCAGCTCTGGCGTGGGTGGGACTGAGTGGGGAGACGGTGCATCAAGGGAGGCCCAGGCTGTGAGGTCCGCCTGCCTCTCCGGAGGCTGCATTACTGCCATGAGGGAGCCACCGCCAGGAAGGGACGTTCCTTCAGGTCCTCGGAGGACTTGTGGCAGGTCTTTTCCTCACCAGGCTCATTCAGTGTGGCTATGGCCTTGTTGGTTTGACAGCCTGGAGAGTAGGGGGAGGGGAGCAATGGATGGATGTGGGTTGGGGTGGTGGCGCCATTGGCCAGATGAGGGGATGGGGTGCTGGTTGCGGTGAGGTGGAGAGAACAGAATCGATTTGGGAGGTGGTGAGGACTCAGTGATGCACTGGAGGCCTGTGTGAGGGAGGAGGGAGGGGGCTTGGGCACTCCTTATTCCTATCAGATCCCTAGTGTCTGGCTTTGTGCGGGCACCTGGTGGGTGCTTCGTGAATGCTCACTGGATGAATGTCAGATCCCTGTTGAGGAGAAGAGGAGGCTTTGCAGCTCTTTAGGTTCTAACTGAGGGCCCCTCTCGTGACCGATCCCTAATAGTGACCTTGGTCTTGGAGGGGCGGGGTAAGGAGAGGCCTTGGCAGCCCTGCTTCTGAGGGAGGCTGCAGGGTACTCAGTGGGAGTGTGGGAAAGTGGGGGCCTCCTGCTCTGGACCACCTCCTCCATCCTCTCCATTTCAAGGTCACCATATGAATGGGACTGGGGAGCTGGGGGGAATGGCCTTTTGGGTGAGAGTCTCAACCTGGGTTGGGGAGGGAGGGAGAGAGGGGGATAGTCAGTACCTCAGGCTTGGGGTAAAAGCACTTCCCATCTGTGGGTTGTGCTGGGAAGCCTCTAGGGGACGCCCAGGGAGCACCACTCGGTTTCCTCCACTCTGGACATTTCTGACAGAATTCAGAAGGACCCAGAAAGACCTGGCCCAGCCCTTTGTGTGATTCCACTGCTGTTCCTGCCCCAGGCCTTGGCACTGGGGCTTCTCCCAGCTCATTAACCTTTTAACTGATGGATTTGGCTTGATGGGGAACAAATTGTCTTTGATCTAAAAGCTTCCAAAAGCTTCCATTTTCTCTCTTCTTCGCTCCACCCTGTCTTTCCTGTCTTTTTTTCTTTCCCTTTTCCTCCTTTGCCCCTCTGCCCGTTTTCTCCTCTGTGCCTTCCTTCCTGTAAATCTGTAAAACAAACACATTTTAAAAATCTCGTTTACCTATTCCATCTGCAGCTGGGAGCAGGATAAAGCGGCTGCCTCCCTTGGGAGTTGGCTTTGAGCTTTGGGCTTAGCGCTGTTTCCTGTGGCAAGTGGCAGAGAATCCCCAGACACCACCGTATAGCCTGTGGCCTCGTCAGCCAGGCCTCAAAGGCTCTGACCCCGATCTGCAGGTGTAGCTCTTGTTCTCTACTTCTGGCTTACCTTTTCATCTGGGGAGGGACCCAGAGAGGACAGGCAGGAGACTGGGGGACTTCACCCAGTCTTTGAGCAATAGTAAAGCTAGATAGGCCATCGAAGTCATCCCTGTCTGCGTGGACCGTGGGCTTCAGGGCAGACTCCACCTCTGCCTGCTCTCCTCTCCCCAGGGAGAGAGCAGAGACTGCAGGGAGGGTTTGCTGGAGGCCACATCTGCTCTCAAGCTTGTGTTCCTGGGCTAAGCGAGGCGAGCCATGCAGCAGCATCAGGTGCTATGCCAACAAAGTCACTGCCGTGTCCTTTGCTCAGCAAGACAGGAATTTATTGCTCAGCACTGCTGGAGGTGTGGGGTGGGGGGGATGTAAGGAGCACAGGCTGTGGTCCCTGGGAGCTGGGAGTTTGCACCGCAAATGAGAACCATCTTCACGTGGCAGGACCCTGACTGAGCAGGGAAACTAAGTGCAGTGAACTCCATGCTTTGCGTGGGGTGGAGGGAATGCGTGTTGTGGGAAGGCAGGGTGGGCGAGATCGGGGACTGCAGCCATCCTTTCTTTCATTCTTTCCTCCATTCGTCCACTCCTTCACTCCATTCACAAATGGGAGAGCTTGGACTGCTGATCTTGCATTTACAATTCTTGAATTTAGGTTCTAGTTCCTCCCGCTGTGCTGCCTTTGGCAAATCATTCAGCCTTCCCTAAGCCTCCGCTCACTCACCTACATGGAAGATGAAAACATTGCTCCTGGACCTGATCATTTTCGCAAAGCAGTGGTTGGCAGTGAAGATGACCGTAAACGTTTTTAGTGCAAATTGTTATACAACATAAGGTCTTAGTCTTGATGGACAGTTTGGAGGGCTTGTGGTGTATGCATGCCACCCTGGGCCCCTGCGCCGCAGGGAGATGGGTGGGGCAGCTCCTGCCCTCAGAGCGCTCGCAGCCTGGCCTGCACATAGACACCTTTCTTGGAGAATCTGGCTGGGAGGTTCTCATCATGCTTTCTCTTGGGACACTGACCCAGTACAGCCAGCAGCCTCTTCAATTCACGCAACAAATAGTTACCTAGTGCCCACAGGAGCCCGGCTATGTGCAGGGGCCACGCTGAGGGCCAGCAGAGGGCCCAGGTGCCCCACCAAGTCGTGACGCTGTGCTTGGCTCCTCTCGCAGACAGGCTTTGTGTCCACTCATCCCACCACATCCACTGAGTTCTGAGGCTAGGGCCTCCAGGAGTGCCTATTGATGGGCTGATTTTCTGGCTGCTCTAGGAGTGGCCTCTTCCTGTCCCTGTTTAGTCTGGCCAACTGGGTCAGATAGATGTGGGAGGGGATGACAGAGGCCCCAGGTGGGGACCCTTAATTCTTCGTGGCCCCAGCTGCCTGCAGAGACTGACTTCATCATGCCTCCTCGGGAGAATAATGCTGTGTCCGTGAACAGACCCTTCTAGCGTTATTGACATTGATGCATCATCTTGTCACTTAACTGACCAGGGCAGCTGGAAATGATTCAGCGGGAAGGCCGAAACAGCAGCCTTTTCTAAGCCCTGGTTCCCTGTGGCAGGTGCTGCGCCTGCTCCCCTGGGCCTTGTGTGCTCTGGTTTGATGGGTTGCATCAGAAGAGCAGAAAGCAGACGTGGCAGGGCACACCCCCCACCCCCCACTGCCTCGCACCCAGTGCACTCGACTAGATGCCTCTGGGTTCTCCGTATTTTTTAACCAATGAGTATGCATTAATATTTACAATAAAAAGGTAAAAACCAGAAATCGAACGATGGTATCTCACTCAGCGTACCCTTTGAAACAATCCAGAATGGGTTATTTGTACTTAAAAGGATATTTTGTAGGCATTTAGCAAACGGAAAAAACTTTGCCTAAAAAAACAAACAAACTGAAAACAACAACAATAACCAAAAAACTTACCTCAGGCTCTTTCCCAAGCAGCATTGCTCTTGGACCTCAGGTTGGTCCGGGAGCGCACTCCCAGGCCTTTGAACTTCACTTTTTCCAAAATAAGATTTAATAAATGATGCAAGTGACTCAGCTGCCAGCTCTCAGAGACTGGGCTCACTGGGGGCTGGGGGTGGGGAGTGGGGCTGATGCTGAGGCCCCAAAGCAGGAGTGTGACAGAGAGGAGCCATCCAGAATCTACCCTCCAGGGTTGCTTAGAGTCCCAGCTTTGACACTTACTTGCTGGGGGACCTTCCACAAGTCATGTAACCTCTCTGAGCCTCAGTTTCTTCATCTGTAAAATGGGAGAATAATTCTGTATTACAGGGTTGTTGAGAAGATTACATGAAATAGTGCATGTGAAGAGGTTTACTTAGTGCTAAATGAGGATTAACTGGTATGATGATGGTGATGATGATGATGATGATGAAGAAGAAGAAGGATCATTCTTTTATCTCTACTATCCACGTCCAGAGGAGTAGTTCAGGGTCAAGAACAAAACGAGTTCCCAGGGAATAACATGGGTGAGTAGCAGATCAGACTGGTGTCAAATGGGTTAATTCCATCAGACACTTGAGCAGGGGGTTAAGGTCATTCAGAGCCAACAACTGAGAGCAGACCAATGGCAGTGGCTTAGGGCCTGCCCCGTACTGCTCTAACTTAGTCCCCTAGCTCTGGGAGCTTATGAACTCCTCATCTGCTTGCTTATTCATTCTTCAGTTCATTCAGTGCCAGCCACTGTGCTGGGAGCTGGGCCTGTGGGCAGGGTGCACATCAGGGACCAGTGCAGGGGCCAGACAGGGTGGCTCATCAAGGCACTCTGTTCTCACTGAGTCAGGACATGGGCCTGGCCAGGGAAGCTGGTATCTGCTCATCGCATGGAGATCTTGGTTATCTAGGGGTGCTCCAGGCTGCCAAGCCCTTTTCCTGAACTTTCCAGCCATAGAATATACTGCAAGGTGAGGCTCAGATTTCAGTGTGCCCCAGGGGGCTCTCACAGTTGTCTTCTCCTTTTCCTAATGTCCCCGAGAAAGAAACCGGTGCTGGGAGGAGGCAAGAGGTTTGATGTCACTGGGTTTGGTTCATCTGCATCGGTTTCGGTAGGCTGGGTTAGAGCATGCTGTTGGTAAGATGAGACTGCAGCCCTGGTTCTTGGGGGCTTGGACCCCCGTGCCCTGGACATTTCTTTCCCAGCGATGCAAGAATGAGGATGGGCCATGTGCCCTGTCTCAATACTGGAGAGCAGCTCTAAGTATTTGTCTTTCTAATGAGTGAAACAGATAGGGAATAACATTATTAATTGAATAGACCAGACATATTTGCCCCGAAATGCTATGGTCTGAGCCCACAGAGAATGTCATTTAGTTTGAACCTGTGATGAAAATCTCTAATCTGGTATGTTACCAAGTAATAAGTTATTCAGAAGAGTTAAGAGGCAGAGTCTTGGAGTAGTGGGGAGTGATGGCTTAGCTGGGAGGCCAGTTTGCTCAGTGATAGGGTGACTCCCAATGCCAACAGGCTGTTGGGTGGTTTCTTAGCAGGGATGGCTTCACACACGGTTGTGCTGGACACTGTGAGGTGGGGCTCCTTCTCTCCTAGGGCTTACTAGGAATTCAGCCAAGACCTGGGACCACTTAGTAAGCTGTGTTCTCCACTTCTTGGTTCAATTCAATAGTCAATGTTTATTTACTATGACTGTGTAAATATTGTTCATTGTTGAGCCTAGGAGGGTACTATAAATTAGGTTTTCTTTTTTGTCTTTTATTTTTCCTGGAGTTAATGATTAACACATGTTCTCCCCATTAGCATAGTTTTCTATGTACCTATATTTTTCTATTTTATTTATTCTGCCATAATCCTTAAATTTTTTTCTACCCAAAGCTTGCACCCACTAGATAGATGGTCAATTCTCTTCTTTCCATCAGGGGACCTCACTTTCAGAGCCCTTTCTCCTCTACGGGACTGTCACTTTGGAACTCAAGAAAGGGTGCTGGGAGTACATTTTTTTTTGAGTCTTGCATATTCCAGAAAGTCCTTATTCTACTCTCACACTCAGTTGATAGTTTGCCTGGGTATAAAATGATAGATTGAAAATAATTTTCTTTCAGAATTTTGAAGGTATTACATCATTGCCTATGAGATTTTAGAGCTGCTGTTGAAAGCCTAATAACATGATGATTTATTTTCCTTTGCATATGGTGTATATTTATATTTTCTGTCCAGAGTTGTTAAGGATTTTTCATTTACCCAGGTGTTCCAAAATTTCCTGACAATTTTGAGGATGGATCTTTTGTCATTCGGGTACTTGGTGGACTGAGACTCAGGTCTCTCAGTTCTGGGAAATGTTTTTGTACTGATTCTCTGTTAATGTTCCTGTTATTGTGAAACAACCACCATTTTATTGGTTGCCTTGGCAATGGATGGCTCCTGTCTGCTTTATAATATCTGAGACCTCATCTCGGGGGCTCAGATGTCTGGAGATGCCTGAGATGCTCAGCTGGGGCTATGTGTCTGGAGCATTGGCTCTGGCTTGGTTCTTTTCCTCATGACTTCTGCTGAAATGTCCAAGATGATTTCCTCACCTGCATGGATTGGGGTGTCTGAAATGTCTGGGAGTTGGCTGGGTGTCCTTCCATGCAGCCTGTCCATATTGTAGCCGCAGCATGGCAATCTCAGGATAGTCGGTTCTTACATGCTGGCTTGCTTTTCCTAGAGCAAATGTTCCTAGAGATTGAGGTAGAAGCTTTAGGGGTTTCCTATGACTCAGTCTTAGAAATTAAGTAATGTTACTATGTCTCATTCTCTTAGTCAAAACTGAGTCATAGGGCCAGCCCAGATTCAAGGCAAGGCAGGTCCAAGGGTAATGAATCAAGAGATATGCTTATTGGGAAGGCAACTTGGGAGACTAGCTAATACAACTCCCCTCTCTTCTCTATCACTTCTTTCCACAACTTTTATTCATCAGATATTGGACCCTCTGATGTTTTTATCTTTTCTTTTTCATTTTCCTTATCTTTGTTTTTTGTTTTTTCTTGAGACTTCCTCAACTTAGTCTTCTAATCATGTTTCTGTTTTCTAAGAACTGTCTCTTTCCTGATCATTTCTTTTTAAAAAAATATATTTTATTGATTATACTACTACAGTTGTCCCATTTTTTTCTCCCCTTTATTCCCCTCTGCCCTGCACCCCTGTCCCACCAGCATTCCCCCACCTTAGTTCATGTCCATGGGTTGTACTTATAAGTTCTTTGGCTTCACATTTCCTACACTATTCTTAACCTCTTCCTGTCCTGTCTATTTTGTACCTACCATTTATGCTTCTTATTCCCTGTACCTTTTCCCTCATTCTCCCTCCTCCTCCTCCCCACTGATAACCCTCCAAGTGATCTTCATTTCTGTGATTCTGTTCCTGTTCTAGTTGTTTGCTTGTTTTTTTTTTTTTTT
>VMDR010005538.1:0-17719 GCA_007922815.1 Macrotus californicus
CCCTCCCTCCCTTCCTTCCTCCCTCCCTTCCTTCCTTTCTTCTTCCCTTCCTTCCCTCCTTCCTTCCCTCCTTCCTTCCCTCTTCCCCTCCTCCCTCCCCCATCTTTTCCTGCCTCCCTCCACCTCATTTGTGCAGCTGACCATTTCCCCCTTCAAGTAGCTTGCTTCTCCCTCTGATCCTACTGCACGTTTTCTCTCCTGCTCATTGTTTTGTCATTCATTTCAGAATCTCAGAGCATTTTCCAGAGGACTTCTGTCTTGCCTCTTCTTTGTTGTCTCCATTTCAGAAAGTAGAAAGTTCAAGCATATCACAACTATACCTGTACCTACTTTCCAGGAGAACACTTCCAGTGGCGTATTTTTGTTTATTTGTTTTTAAATCAGCTCTTCAGTTCCTTTCCTTCAGCTTGCTTGATGGTTCTGTTGGGCTCCTCTGCTATGGCCACTTTCAACTCAAACTGTTGCAAAGTTACTTTCCGTCTTTTGATGTTCCCTTTCTCACTTCTACCCCGTATGACTTCCCACCACATATATATTTCTCTTTTGATGATCTATGTATTTATCAACATTATATGTTATTTTCAAAATATTTTTAAATGCAAAGAAAAATGGTGTTGGATGTATACACTTTTAAATAAAAATGGGGAAATGCTACACAAACATTATACACACCTCTTTCTATAAGAGGCTTTAGCGTTAAACACTACGCTCCTTTCCATGACAGCGCACTTAGAGCTACTTTGCAGTGGCTGTTAATGCATCGTTGGTGTGTATCTACCTTTATGCGTATTACAAACAATGCTAAAATTATGTTCTTCTACATACATCTTCTGTGAATATTTCCTTAGGATAAATTCCTTAGGATGAACCCAGGCTTTCACCCTCACTTATGTTGGATGCCTGACTCCTTCATTCCTCAGACACCATCGGGGGCATTTGATACTTCCTGCCAAATGCTTCTCATATCCTTTCCTGCCTTTCCTTCTGGCCCAGTCCCTTCTCTCTACATGCCCGGATTGCTGCTGTAGCCTTGAATTGTGTTAGTCCTTGACTCACATTTCCCACGAGTAAAGTCTGGATCCTTACCCTAAGCCTTAACAAGACTAACCTTGGCTCCTTCCCTATGGCTTCAGCCCACCTACTCTTTCCGTCGCTCACTCTACCCCAGCCACAACCTCACCATTACGTGAGTGTGCAGAGGAAGGTCCTGCCTCAGGCCCTTCACACATTCTCTTCCCTCAGCCTGGAATGTTCTTTCACCAGATACTCATGTGGCTTCATCTCTTATTTCATTTAGGTCTCTGCTTCAATTTCACCTCCACAGAGAGAACTTCTTTGACTCCCATGAAAAGAACTTCATTACTCTTCATCCCTTTATTCCGTTTTGTCTTCCCTTTGCGTCACTTAACACCAACTAAAATAAATTAAATACGTATTTGTCGAATGAAGGGCCTCCTAGATGGCTTCTCTGCTCAAATCCATTCATTTCTACCTACTACACTTTGCATTATTTTCCTTTATACACCAATTTGGTCATGTCAAAGGTTTCCAAAGACTTACTGATTCTTAAGACTATAATCTCACTTTACTTGCCTCCTTCCTGACCAGTTAGACCAGTCTCTTTCACATCCCAAAGTTCCACTGACTCATGGCAGTGGCTTCCTTTGATACTCTCTCAGATGTTCTTTTATGGAATTTATCATCTTGTACTGGGTAAATTATATCCCAACACACCTTCTCATATTAGCATTTCCCATGTCTTTTATCTCTTATCTTAACTCTGCATCTTGCTGAGACCATCTGTAAAAGAAAGCTGAAATTAACAAGCTCTTTGGGGTTTTCATGTCAAGCACTGCTCATCCTTAATTCGAGGATATTTTTCTCCCTGTGGAGTTTGGAGTTTTTAAAGACTGTCACTGGCTCCTTCTTTAGCCATTTCTCTTGGGAACAACCACAAATGCTTCTCTCTACAAAGAGATGAAAATATTCCATCT
The DNA here is from genome assembly GCA_007922815.1 of Macrotus californicus. Classification (NCBI taxonomy): domain Eukaryota; kingdom Metazoa; phylum Chordata; class Mammalia; order Chiroptera; family Phyllostomidae; genus Macrotus; species Macrotus californicus. Next base: position 1,995 of record VMDR010005538.1, read on the forward strand.
GCCTGACACCCTGAGTACTAGTTGGAGGTGGGCTGAAATTGCTTTTTGGAGACAGTTCTGACAGCTGAGAGCTCAGTTAATGTTCCGATTTTTGTTTGTAATCTCTTCTCAGATAAGACTGTGTACCTGCTGGTGGTGAACCATCCAGGTCTGAAGTCCACCGTTGAGTGTTTTAAATTTCAAGAAGAAGAAAAATCACTTTTGCATCTGAAAACCATCAGACACCAACTCTTACCTAGGTATTGAAATCTCTCTTATTCCTATTTCCTTTTAACCCTGGTGAATGGTTAATTTACTTCTAGGGTTTCCTTTTGGCTAGAGGGTGGGTAAGGAGGGTAATGGCTGTTCAACTCTCTTTTCTAACAACCACACAGTTTTCCAGATGCTCTTCTGCCGAAGCTTTTGAGAACCCAAGCCTCTCAGAGAAGACCCATTCCCTCTGGCCCTTATTTCTCAGGCTGTCTGGGTTCTGGCTTATGACACCTGGCCGCAGAATATCTATTAGTGCTTTTATCAAGGAAAATCTCCTCTCTTCCAAAAACAGACTGAGTGTTTCAAACCCAAACCAGTTGTATATCTTGAGTTTATTTATTAATTTTTATGCTTTTTAAAAATATAGCCTTAGATGTTTCTAGGAATCAGAAACACATACCTAGGGCCACCTGCAATCTGGGACCTCTGAGTCCTCCTGCACCGCCACCGCCGCAGTTCAATTGCATGTGATTTGTGAAATAGCAGATCTGTGATAACAGGTCCATCCTGGGCTCCTGGAAAACGTGACACATGGAAAAAGAAAACACTCAACGATCCCTGATCCCCATCAACCCAACACAAAGTCAATCTCCTTGCTTACCTTAGGATTTGATTTATGAGGCAAGGGATGGATTTAGGATAATAATCTGCCCTTTTTTCCCCCAAACAATTTTTGTCCTTTAATCATTATGGCTTTCTAGAATCCCAACCTCTATTTGAATAATTTACATACAGCATTCAACTACCTTGGTATTTGTGAATCTAGGTTTTTTTAAACTATGTGTTATTTGCAGGCAGGTACCTAGCAAAATGCCTGTTGTATATTGATAGTTTGTGCTCTGTGTTACCACTGCCCTTTCCTCTCCTTTTTGTACCTGGTGGTTTTGAAGATGAAGAAACAAACTGGACAGAAATTGAGTTACTGGATGAAGGTCAGCCAACCAAATAGTGGCCAGTTAGGAGCTGCGGCCCAGATGTCCTGCATCCCAAGGACGAGAGAAGTTTCAGAGAAGAGCTTTTGATGGGAGAGTTTATATGTACATTCATGCCACAGATATATTTTAGAAAGAGAATGAGGACACCGAGAATGTGCCAAATACCAAGATCTAAGTTAGAGAAAAGTTTGTAGAATGGAGAAGCTGGACTAATAATAGTAATAGTGGTATAGAAGTAATAATAACTTAATGAGTTTTCACTATGTTAGGTGCTGCAATAACCAATTTAAACAGGCTATTTTTATTAACTTTTTACAAATACCTTCTTGTTTAGGTCTTATTATTATACCATTTGGATTTTTAAAATTTGGGGCCTGGAGTATTCAACTTGCCCTGCATGGGATTTTATGCTGGTAGCTTGGGTCTGGAGTTGGTGAATGGAGCCACTATAAAAGAGTGAAAATGTATTTGTTTCACCATCTAATCTTGGAAATCTTAGACTTAGATAATTTCCCAGGGTTAGAGTATTTTTTTTTCCCCTGGGCCAATTGCAAAAATATTGGTCGTTGGCAATGTAGAACTGAAAATAACTATAGTGCTACCATTAACTGAAAATCTGTTCTCTCAACCCAAGGACCACCCATGTGTATTTTCTGCTTTGTATTTGATGGTTATAGCATTAATTTTTGAATTATTAATCTATTACAATTTAGGGTTATTACTAATAATAACACAACGGTCATTCATCATCTGTTAGGCATAGTACAAAGGGCTTTGCATTCATTATATCATTGTATTCTTACCACAGGCTTTCAAGGCATAGAATGGAAACTGAGGCTCAGAGTTTAGTGACATGCTGTGACCCCACAGATGAGAACAAGCTCAGTCAGGATTCAAATGGAGTCCTTGAGATTTTAAATCGATTAGCCTAAACCATTCTGCTCTGCTCCTTTGTATGAAAAACAGCACATGATCGTAAATCATACTAATTTTGGAAATTTGCTTGTAAAAAAAGAGAGAGAAAATCCCCAGCTTGCAGGTTTATGCCTGGAGCCTGTACAAACTAATCCTAAGTCTCTAGACCCTTTTTTCTCATGCCACTGACGGAGGGTTTGGAGAGTGGCAGGCTCCCTGCAGAGCGCATGGTAGGCACGGTCTCCTTGTAATTCACACTGCAGCTCCACAAATTAAGATTCTGCCCCTTAGTCTTAGACTAATGAGCTGTATGACTTTGGGAAAATCATTTAACCTCTCTTTACAGATGAGAAAACTGAGGCTTCGCACACTTATCTAACTGGCCCAGGAGCCCAGAGCCACAGCAGAGCTCCGGGAGAGAGCAGAGATAATTCTCTCCCAGATAATGGCCCCAGGGAACTTCTGTCACCTCAATCAGCAAAGAATGATTCACTTATGTGTTCGCTGTTGTACCTATTAAAGCGGAAAAATAGACTCATATATCTTAGATTTTCAGTAACATAGAGAGGATCAAAAGCAGAAAGAAAAGAAGCCATAGCATCATCCTCTTTCTGAGCAGTGTTGTTCCTGGGGCGTTTTACTCAGTTTAGAATCAGTAAACTTTAAAGCCAGAAGTGACTCTATAAAGCTGAAAGAGATCAGTCCATCACACCTGCCTTTTACAAAAAAGGAAGCTAAGGCCCTGAATTATGAAATGAATGATTGTCCCTAAGTCACACAGAGATAGTAGCAGAGCTTTAACTAAAATGCAAGTCATAGTATTGCCAGTATCCTTTCTATTGCCGATGGTGCCTTGCACTGTCCTCTGTGAGAGTGTGTGCTATATGAGCATAAGTAAACTTTGCCTCAATAATGATTCCTGGCCTAATATCTACTGAATTTAGAATCTACACACATGTACGCATGCACATCCCCACCCCTCCAAGCCACAGCACTATTCTAAGATACAGTATATAGGGCTTTTATATTATACTGTGATCATCTCTTAGGGTTTCTTGGAGTAATTACTGTCTTGGGGGATTGTGTAGGTGGAACTGATTTCAAACGAATTCTCTGCCACACAGGTAGAGTGAAGTCTCCGTCCCATGTCCTAACTTTAGTGTAGATTCTGATGAATGCCGATGCATAACCCCGCCATCTACAATCCCTTCAGTGGTATATATGGTGTGTGTGTGTTTGAACTGCAGCTTGAATGACATCGTTGCTGTGGGACCTGAGCACTTCTATGGCACAAACGATCACTATTTTGTCGACCCTCTTCTGAAGTCCTGGGAGCTGTACTTGGGTTTAGCCTTGTCATACGTTGTTTACTACAGTCCAGATGAAGTTAAAGTGGTGGCCGACGGATTTGATTTCGCTAATGGCATCAACATTTCACCTGATGGCAAGTACGGAAACTTTTAAAATGTCATGCATTTCCCCGTATTCTTGTTAGGTATCTTTTTTAGCATATCCCTTTTCTAAATAATGTGATACATTTTCACATGTTATCCTAGTAAGAGGACATTAAGAAAAAATGTAAAATATCTTCATTTTTCAGGAGGTAAAATTTATCAAATCAAAATTTCCTAGCTGGTGAAGACATACTTTTGAATTTTTTTGGGGGGGGGAGTTGTGCAGGGAAGGTACATTTCAAAAGGGTGAATAAACATTTAGTGTTCCTGAATATTACTGTGACAATTGCTTACTATTGCTAAATAATACTGTGATAAAACTTAGAACTACAAAATAATTCTGTGATAATCATTTAGTATCACTAAACAATACTGTGATGAACACTCAGTATTACAAAATAAGACTGTGATAGCCATTTAGAACTACTAAATAGCTTTGCTTTGAGGGAAGATGTTTTAGAGTACGAGGTTAACAGTGCTAGGCGGTTATGTCCATAGTGCTGCTTTACAAGACAGTAAAGAGCTTGCACAGAAATGGAAATCAAGGCACGGCTTCCTTCAACGGAGAAGTGCCACCAGGGCCCAGAAAGTCCACTGAGCGGTGGGCGTGGTGATGTAGCTGATTCACGTTATTACCTGGTGGTGGCCCCGAAACAGGCAAATGCACTCTTTGGGTTGCACTGACACGCACAAAGTCTATGTCTCCATCCACCTATATACCCTTCCTCATCTGGTAACACCATGAATTTCAGAGGGTTAGTAACATGCTTAGAGACAGCAACATGAACAGCCTGCAGTTATTCATAACATCTCCTGGTCTTCAAAACTAGCAGATAATCAGTCTGTGTGGGGAGTGTGGCACCGCACCGTGCGCAAAGTACCAGATCCGCAGGGTCAGGCCCAGATCGGGGGTGGGTGAGGAAGTCTCGTCTCAGACCCAAGATAAGCAGCTTGTCTTCTCTCTTGCTTGCTTTCTCTGGCCTAAAACGAGGAGCTGAGTGTCCAAGGACCTCCCTGCAGCCGCTGGGGAGAGGCCGCTCTCCTCTGACAGGTAGAACCTGGGGCTCTCTCCTGTACTGACAAACTGAGAGGAGAATGGGAATGCTTTTATCTCCCAGATGTAAGAGCTGGTGTTTAGGGCTAACTAGGGCCAACTCGGCTCCCACCCTTAGAAATAACGTTATAGGATTAAAACTCCTGCGCGCACTGTGAGCTCATTAGTTCTTTCAGAATTCGGCGTGCTCTGAGATGGAATCCATTTCCAGCCTCTAAGCGAAGTTCTTCTCGAGGAAGAGTTCTCACAACTTCACTGTCACCTTTAGAAGTGCGTCACTTCAAGTGCTTTAACGTAGCTCTTTCTTCTTTGAAGGTACCTCTATATAGCTGAACTTCTGGCTCATAAGATCCATGTGTATGAAAGGCACACTAACTGGACTTTAACTTTATTGAAGGTAAGATGTATTGACATTGTAAGTTTGCAGAGTGATAATTAGATTCTAATTGATTTGTGAAATGAAAGGTGAGGAGAAAAGGATTGTCTGATTGGAGTGGGTGAGAACCAATTTTTCACTCCTTTATTATGAGCCATCTGCATCTAGTGTGCTTGTTGCTCGCTTTGACTCATCTGAGGGGCAGGACGCAGCGGACCGCACATCTCACCTACGAAACTTTGATTCTTTCTCTAGTGAGGTTTCAATTTGGGGCTGTGTTCTTGGACCTGCCTCCCTCCCTTCCTCCTTCCCTCCCTTTCTTCTCTTTTTCCCTTCACTTCCTCTTTCTTTCTTCCTTTCTCCTTTTCTTTCTTTTCTCTATTTTGATGGAATAGCCAAGAAATCACCTCAACAGGTATGTAAAATGACAGAGCTGTCCACAATATTACAAAGCCTAAGAACCAGCGTGGCTACATGTGCCTCAGCCCCCGTCTCTGTGCTGCCTTTGTCTCCGACCCTTGTCCCTCAGCTCAGCCTCTCCTGTGGGCCTGGAGCTTGCCTGGTGTGGCCCCACCTCACGATGGGCCACTGTTTCCTCTGCTCAGGTGATCTTCCTCCAGATGGCCATGGGTCTCTCCTTCATACCTTTCAGATTTTACTAAATTGTCACCTCAGTGAGGCTTCCCCTGGCTACCTAATCTACAGTTGCATCGGCTCCCCTCCACACACACACACAGACGCACACACTTCCTATCTCCTTTACTTCATTAGACCTTATTTTCCCTTTAGCATTCATTATGAACATACCATATATTTTATTCATCCTCTCTGTTGGCTGCCTCTCCCACTAGCCTGTAAGCTCCACAAGGACAGATTTTTCCCCCCATTTGTTCCTGGAAGACTCCCCTCCCCCAACCGCCACCTACTAGGCAGTCAACAAATGCTTGTTAAATTAGTATGATGGGACTGGGCGTGTTTCAGGGGGTTCATTTTCTACCCCCACCAATTCTGATCCATATTGAAGATTTGGGTCAAAAGAGGTAAAAACACAAAAGAGGAAAGAGAGTACGAGCAAAATGGAGCATTGTAAACATAGCCCCTGACCCTGAAAAACAAGACACTGTTCTCCTGCCAGAACCGCCCTCAGCATGAAGCGTTGTCCCCAGGCCTCATGACTGTTCCAGCACATCTGAGGGACTGTCACAAGGGGCTTCACTTAGCGAATATTACCTTGAGGCAACATCAAACGTAACATTATGTTTGACATTAAAAATCATTGGCAGGGCTAGTTTGGTCCTGTCTGAAGTAAAGTGGAATTTCACACACTCGTACTGGCTGAGGGAATAAGAACAAACTGCAGTTACAGCCATATGCACTTCTGTAAATTGAAAGGTAAAGAATTTTCTAAGAATAGAACCCAATCCCATATACATTCAACGTACAGTGAGGCAAGAGTGAAGGCAAGCCTTATTTCAGGTTTGGCTCCCACATTTGGCAACAGGGCAGGCTGGTCTCTCGATACAACGCGGTTGAGACCACCCCCGTCAACTGACATGTTCTTCTTCCTTTTGAAGGGTCACATGAATTAAGCCAGTTAATTAATACCTGGAGTGCCAAGAAATGTGCTGCGACTGACCTGAGAATTTTGAGTGCAATGTGGATGAGTTGATGGCCTGTCAAAGTGTGATATGTACATACAATGAAATATTCATCGTTACAAAGGAACACAGTACTAATACATGTTATAACATGGAGGAGCCTTGAAGATGTTATGCTAAGTCAAATAAGCTAGACACAAAAGGAAAAATATTATAGGATCCCACTTATATGAGTACCTAGATTAGGCAGATTCACAGACAGAAAGTACAATAGAGGCTCCTAGGGGTTGGGGGAGTGGAAGGGGGAGCTATTGGGCAGTTTCTGTTTGGGATGATGAAAGGTTCCGGAAATAGATAGCGGGGATGGCTGTACAGCATTGTGACTGTACTTAATGCCACCAAATCGTACACACAAAAACGGTTAATACGACAAATTTCATGTTATGCATATTTTGCCACAATAAAAATAATCCTCTTCCCCAAATTCAAAGCAGCCAATGAATTCATCCCACTTTAATGAGTTGCAGTTCTCTAAAAATTGGGATATTTATTAACAGAGGATACAGTTTTCCCCAAAAGAATGACTCATTAAGTTCCCTTGACCGAGAATGTAAAAGTTTTCAGTTGGCTTGTGCAGGCGTGAACTGCAGCATGTGTGTGCACTGTGGTGAGTCAGCATTGCTAAGAATCACAGGTGTGCAAGGCAAGAGCCCAGCACAGGCTCCACTCCAGACCATGAGCATTTCCTCGGCAGGAACCAGGTTGGCCTCTCACCCCACTGTCTCCAGGGGCTGAGCTCCTTGTAGAGCACACAGTAGGAGCTCAGGTGTCATGTGTTGAACGAAGGGGACCCCAGGCTTCTGTACCCTTCTCCCGCTCTCACCATCTACTCCCAACTCATAGGCTTTTATCTGCCATGGAATTCACCCATTGGCTATTGCCTCTTCCAAAGGTAATAGCAGAGCCCCAAGACAAACATTTCCCTTGTTTAAAGAAAGTAACACATCACAGCACGAGGTTTGACACTATGATAGATGGGGGCTTGCCAGTGAGGAAGACCTGGAGCTGATCTTGACCAGAGCATGCTTGCTCAGCCGCCTCCTTTGGCCAGCCTTGCCTGTTGTCAAAGTACGAATGAGTGATGGATTTCAACGAAGGTGAAAAGGAGACTCTGCCGCTATGCTTGAGCCCTCTAGTCCCTTCAGGGACAGGTGGGGATGGCTCTCATTTTGAGTAGGGAGCATGGGGTGGCGTTGGCTCCCTGCAGCTTCCTGCTCACTCTCTGGCCTTTGCAATGCATCACCGCCAGTTGTTACAGAGTCTGCAGGCACTGAGGTATGCTGGCTGCTGTTAGAGGTACACGGTAGATATTGCTTCTCCAACTGAGAGTGAGCAGGAAACAAATAGAGGTGATTTCTCCCCAGTAGAAGGCAGCCAAGATGATGAATGGTGGAATTAAGAATCGTTGGTATTATTTACGATCCTGGGGCAAAGCCTCGACAGCAATCTGCCATTGTCACATGCTTGCTCCTTATATCTAGCAAATAAACAGCAGAAGAACAGGGATTTGAATACCATTGGGAAACTAAAGAGGAAACTTCTTCCCAATTCCCAGGCAGAAATTCAACCCCAGGTGATCATTTGTCCTCTGGCTGCGCAGCCCATGATTAGCCGCTGAAGACGAGCCTGCGTATCATTGATGTTTTCATCAGAAGTGAATCTCTGTTTCCTGGTTGTTTTCTGAATGCTTATGAAAATATCATTTGTGCATGCCATTTTAGAAACGAACTGTTTTAAGCTATACTTAAAACTGTTTCTTTCCCCTCCGTTTTTAGGTTCATGCACAGATGTTAGTTCAAATGATTTCATTGAAATTTTGTCTTTCTTGGCTTTCTGTATCTCCCCGCTCCCTCATCTACCCTGATCCAACTCTAGCATGGACGCGACTCCCTGAGTGCTCTTGAAATGGGCAGAACACTTGTGTCCCTGGCACCAGCAGTGTGGTGACAAGGATGAGACAGTAGTTTCCCTGACATATTGCTCTATCATCTCTCAATTTGTTTCACTTTCTTTTATTCTCTCCTTGATTTTGCTCTGGAAGTCCCTGCTCACTGACACCCTCGTGGATAACATATCCATGGATCCTGTGACAGGGGACCTGTGGGTTGGATGCCACCCCAATGGCAAGAGAATATTCTCCTACGACCCGAAACATCCTCCTGGATCAGAGGTTAGTTGGAAAAACGAATCTACTCAGCAACCTTATTCCCAGCTGTTTTTCAGTTGAAAACATAATCCTCAATTATAAGGGCAAGTAAAAGGGAGGAGGTGGATAGACGGTCCAAACGATAGCTGGAAAATGGAATTTGACTTTGGGAGGAGTCCTAGACAGAGTCTAGGCGGGAGACAGATGGTACAATTAGACTGGGTAATTTGAGGGGATTAAATAAGGACACCGTGTGCACAGTTGTGGGCCAAGTGTAGGGAAATCAGCGGTGGTAATGCGGTAGCCCAGGGCTGGCAAGGGGGCAAAGAATGCTTACAGACACCAGAGCAAGAAGAGGGCTGTGTGTGGAGCGGGTCTTCTGAAAGGATCCTGGCCTCTGGTCGAGGGATGTATCCAACCAGCAGAGACCCCCAGGAACAGGTACCCCACCTCCCCCTCGGACCTCCCATTTCTCTGCTGCTGCCCCTTGGTGGATCCAAACTGGGAGCTGGAGGTCAAGGGATCCCTCAATATCAGTCTTTGTGCATCTGAGCTGAGTGGAGAGTGGACCTCGGGGCTGGGTTAGCATAGCCAGCACTGAACGAGGGTCCATGTCTTTATTTCACTAATGCGTTCCTCCAACGTGGGAATTCACAATAGTTTAAAAATATAATGTACTGCATTGCCGTGGTCTCATCATTAATTATCTGCCTGCCTATCTAACTGGCCCTTCCTGTGTGTCAGTGTGTGCCCAAGTTAGTGCAGTGGACCAGTCCTAAAGCACAAACGGGAAGCCTCTAACCTTCCCTGCAGGGGGAAGGTAAATCACGTTAGAATTACTTTGGATTGAAAGACCTTTTCTTCCATCTTAGTTATACTACCCAAAGACCAATTGGTGTCCACAGTCTTTAGTTAGTGGACTTTTGTCTGTACAAGAACTTGAACTTCATTTTGCCACAGACATTTAAATGTTTACTATGACTTACCTGGGGTTTGCTATTTATACTTGTTATTGACATCAAATACATGGTGTCATTTTTGACATAGTCTGCTGAGATGTATACTTTTTAAAGCTTAGGGTTTTTTTTTTCATTTTTTAAGATTTCATTTAGTTTTAGAGAAGGGAAGGGAAGGGAAGGAAGAAAAATATCAATGTGTGGTTGCCTCTTTCTCACCCCCTACTGGGGACCTGGCCTGCAACCCAGGCACGTATCTTAGACTGGGAATTGAACCAGCGACTCTTTAGTTCACAGGCTGGCACTCAGTCCACTGAGCCACACCATCCAGGGCTTAAAGCTATGTTAACAGTCAGTCTCACACCACCCCCTAAACAACACACAACTAAATATGTATTTCCATTTACATCATGGCCCTTTATATCTTTAATTTTTAGGTTTACAGAACAGTTGTGACTATGTTTAATGGCAATCCGTTGCACCTTTTGAATGTTCTTACTAGTAGGATGCTGTATGGTATGTTTAATAGAACTGAAGAAATGTATACTGTGGTGTGTTCACTGGAACTCGGCAGAGTGTTAGATTCTAATTTGTTTGTCTGTTTGTTAGCTCATTTGGTGAACTTGGGTCATTTGCTATAGCATGGACTTGGTTTGCTGTTCTGGAAAGAGTACTTTCTTTCCAATGATGGATCTGTTAAAGCATAACAGAAAGTAATAACACTCCATTATCTAATGCTCTGTCCTAGAGAAGAGTACTTTAGGTTTATTAAAAGAGACTTAATTATTTCAGCCAAGGTGTACCATCAACTATTTCCCAGTAACTACTATGATTGAATGCTATGGTAATTTTCTAAAATATCTGTCTTTGGCATCAGCTCTTTTAAAGAGGTCCTTTTAAATGCTCCTACTGGCCCTTTACTATCCAGGCACTGGCCTCCCCGGTCTGCCATGTTTGATGTTTTCATATGTAGATGTCCTTCCCTCAAAAGTCATTGCATTTCATCCTAAAAGCTTAAGAATAGAAAGTTAGAGTTGAAAGAGAACTTAACTTAGTCCCACCCATCTCATTCTACAAATGAGAAACAAATGGTAAATAGAAGACTCACAACACCACCTTGGACTCCAGACTTACAGTGTACTCATTAGAGTAAAATCAGTCATGTGAAATTGCCATTTTATCAGCCCCAAAAAGTCAAGTACAGGCTATTACATGTAGTCAGCTTAAGTACATTGGTGCTCAAGATACAATCCTCTTTCTGCTCAACTAAATGAAGGAAACTGAACTTACACAACCCTATTTAGAGTTGGGATCTTAAGTTTGGAGGAATGGTTAAGTGTGGTAGAGATATATTCTTTTTGGGGACAATTTTTTTTGATTGCCAGTACTTAAAAACCAAGGATTAAGTATAAACATCCAAATTCTTAGTTTATCTGAAAATACACCACACTGTTTGTGTATTACTAACAGTCTCCCCCCCACCCAAAATTTACCATAGTCCCTCCTGCTCCCTAATGCCTCACACACAAGCTATGTTCCTCATTTATTTCTTGCCTTGCCTCAGTATGCCTGTCATTTTGCCAATGAGGAAACAGGTGTCTTATATTGACAATAATATTGGAACAAAATATGATTTACCTAAAGGCTTCTTCTGGACAAATGACCCCATATTTAGAGTTGTTAAGTGATTAAAAAAATTAACCAAATATTATTTCTCTGATAGGTGCTCCAAATCCAAAACATTTTAACAGAGGAACCCAAAGTCACAGTGGTCTATGCAGAAAATGGTACATTGCTGCAAGGAAGCTCAGCTGCCTCTGTGTACAAGGATAAACTGCTGATTGGCACCGTGTACCAAAACACTCTGTACTGTGTGCTCTAAGGAGTTGATTTGCACCCCTGCCATGGAAGCTGTGAGGCTGTCGTTTCAACTGCTTGCCACCGCGAAGAGACCACAGTGATCTCATCTGAACGATGAATATTGACCCTCAATGAAGATGTCACTAGGGATGAAAGTGCTGATTAACTGACAAATACGATGTGTAAATCTTGCTGAGCGTACAATATCAAATCAATCTTGGGAGATTTTAAAAAATCATTTGCCAGAAAAAATCCTTCACAATAAAATGGTTACTGCTGTCTCATCAGTTGTCAGGTATTAAATCATGTAACTCTATGTGACCCAAAAGGTGCTTTCCCCAGGGCCTGCGTTCCCTCAGCGCACATGAGCTTATTGCTGCCTTGATGGATCTCGTTCAGAAAATGAGCCACTGTGCCCTGGCTGAGTGGCTGTGTTGGTTGGAGCATCATCTCATACACCAAAAGGTTGTGGGTTCGATCCCGGTGAGGACACATACCCAGGTTGTGGGTTGGGGTGTGAATGGGAGGCCACCAATGCTTTTCTCTCACATTTATGTTTCTCTCTCTCCTTCTCCCTCTCTAAAATCAATAAACATATCCTCAGGTGAGGATTTAAAAAATATATATATACACACACACACACACACACATGTGTGTGTGTGTGTGTGTGTGTGTGTGTGTAAAAATAAATAAAAAAGAAAACAGGAGAGCAGGATGGCCTCACCAGTCATCAGAATCCCAGGACCCACCCAGGGACTCCAGTTCCCGCACCAGAAAACCAGATGTGCACTGAAAGCCACCCCTCCATTCCAGGCATCTCTCCCTAAGTGAAGCCATTAGACACACTGCGGAGTCGGACTTCTGTTCCCTACTCTACAAATGACTTTCTTCATAAATATAAACTTGAATATCCCAACTCTCCTCTTACTCTTGCTTGTTCAATTCTCCTCTAGCAAATGGCATGTAAGAAAGTCTTAAAATTCTTGGGACTGTTCTCATACTTGAACATCATACCACTGTCTGTTATGTCAGCACACATACATTTTAGTTCCTTTGACCTGGTAAAAGGAAGAAGTTTGTTCACATCAGTGATTAGATATAGAGTGAAACCCATAATTGGCTCGGGCAAAGCTGAGTGCCCCCAAGACAGCCCTGTTGTTGAGGTGGTGGTTGCTCTTTTCCTGTTCTAACTTGCTGTGGAGACTAAGAAGAAAACAATAGAAAAGTAAACAAAAATAGAAATGATCAATAACCTTTCGCTATCTTCTGAGGGACATGACTGAAAAAAAGATAGCTATTATTTTCCAATAAAAGCCTCTGAAGATATGGCTTCCAGGCTGAATGATCTCTCTGGGATGTTAAGGCAGCCACGTTGGAAAGAAAGTTTTTCTAAGGCATTTGCCATGATGATGGTCTGGCATTTGGGGAAACATGTTTTGCTGATAAGCTGAGAAGGGCTAATAGTTTAAGACCACTGCCTTACAGTAATAAAAACAGGAACATTTTCTTTGGATTGAAAATCACTTTCCTCCCAACAGGATGAGTTATTTTCAGTCACCATTCAGTGAGCATGATGTCTTATTATTCAGTGATGCTGTTCGCAGCCCTTGACGCCAGATTCTCAGAAATGTTGTTTTGAACCGATCAGTAGCTGTGGTGCTTAGGCTGAAAAAAGGCCACATTATTTCCTTTAAAAAGAATAGCTTGATATTATAGATAAAATGACCACAGTCTGTTCTCTCATTTTTAATAAAGTAGGCAAACTCTGCCCCCCACCCCCAAAAGAGAAAGCTATCCAATCTGACATAGCTTATACTCGGGACCAATACACTCCAAGAAAAAACACTTAATTCATTTATTCTGAAGCTTTGATCTAAATTTTTTGCATTGCCAAAGGTTTAGTCACAGATTAACTATGGGTGTGTGTGTGTGTGTGAAAGACAGAAATTAATAACCCTCATTTGATATATTCAAGTTTTCTCACCATTGAAAGTTTTAGAAATAAGAGACTTCTGGCCAAGATGGAGGCATAGGTAGACACACTGTGCCTCCTCGCACAACCAAAAGAAGGACAACAACAAATTTAAAAACAAAAAACAACCAGAACTGACAGAAAATCGAACTGTATGGAAGTCCAACAACCAAGGAGTTAAAGAAGAAACACTCACCCAGACCGGTAGGAGGCGTGGAGATGGGCAGCTGGGAGGAGAGGACTCGGGGCAAGGCTGAGGCTGGCGGGTGAAGTGGCAGCTGGCGGACCAGGCCATCCCACACCCACGTTCAGATAAATTGCGAGGAACAACTGGGGAACAAGACAGACCATGCAACCCAGGGTCCCAGTGCGGGGAAATAAACCCTCAAACCTCTGACTGAAAACACCTGTGGGGCTTGAGGCGGCGGCAGCGGGAGAAACTCCCAGCCTCACAGGAGAGTTCCCTGGAGAGACCCACAGGGTCCTAGAGCATATACCAGCACATCCACCCGGGAATCAGCACCAGAAGGGCCCAATTTGACTGTGGGTAGTGGAGGAAGTGACAGAAAACCGGTAGAGAGTGGAGCAAGCGCCATTGTTCCCTCTCGGTCCCCTCCCCCACAGACAGCGTCACAACGCAGCGACGTGAGTTGCCCCGCCCTGGTGAACATCTAAGGCTCCACCCCTTACTAGGTAACAGGCCTGCCAAGACAAAAAAAAAAAAGGCCCAAATGAAAGAACAGATCAAAGCTCCAGAAAAAATACAACTGAGTGACGAAGAGATAGCCAACCTATCAGATGCACAGTTCAAAACACTGGTACTCAGGATGCTCACAGACTTGGTTGAATATGGTCACAAATTAGATGAAAAAACGAAGGCTATGCTAAGTGAAATAAAGGAAAATGTATAGAGAACCAACAGTGATGGGAAGGAAACCGGGACTCAAATCAATAGTGTGAACCAGAAGGAAGAAAGAAACATTCAACCAGAGCAGAATGAAGAAATAAGAATTCAAAAAAAGAGGAGAGGCTTAGGAACCTCCAGGAGATCTTTAAACGTTCCAACATCCAAATCATAGGGGTGCCAGAAGGAGAAGAGGGAGAGAAAGAAATTGAAAACTTATTTGAACAAATAATGAAGGAGAACTTCCCCCATATGGCAAAGAAAATAGACTTCTAGGGAGTCCAGGAAGCTCAGAGAGTCCCAAAGAAGTTAGACCCAAGGAGAAATGCACCAAGGCACATCATAATTAAGTCACTCAAGATTAAAGATGAGAGAATCTTAAAAGCAGCAAGAGAAAAGGAGACAGTTACCTACAAAGGAGTGCCCATCAGACTGTCAGCTGATTTCTCCAAAGAAACCTTGCAGGCAAGAAAGGGCTGGCAAGAAGTATTCCAAGCCATGAAAGGCAAGGACCTACAACAAAGATTACTCTGTCCAGCCAAGCTATCATTTAGAATGGAAGGGCAGATAAAGTGCTTCCCAGATAAGGTCAAGTTCAAGGAGTTCATCATCACTAGGCCCTTATTATATGAAATGTTAAAGGGACTTATCTAAGAAAAAGAAGATAAAAAATATGAACAGTAAAATGACAACAAACTCACAGTTATTAACAACTGAACCTAGAACAAAAACAAACTAAGCAAACAACTAGAACAGAAACAGAAACAGAATCCCAGAAATGGAGATCACATGGAGGGTTATCAGTGGGGGAATGGGTGGGGAGAGAGGGGGAAAAGGTACAGGGAATAAGAAGCATAAATGGTAGGTAGAAGATAGGCAGGGGAAGTTAAGAATAGCATAGGAAATGGAGAAGCCAAAGAACTCATATATATGACACATGGACATGAACTAAAGAGGGGGAATGCAGGTGGGAGGGGGTGTGCAGGGAGGAGGGGAAAAAAGGGGGGGGAAATGGGACAACTGTAATTGCATAATCAATAAAATATATTAAAAAATAAAGTTTTGGAAATAAAATTGTTGAAAGAAACCCTGCTCTCTGGGATGGCCTGATTCTTAGCTTGCCCCACCAGCCGCACTGTGGGACTGAGGCCAGCTGCTTAACCCTTTCGGTATGAGCACTCTTTCTGCCGCGACACTCCCGCTGTACGAGGTGCTGCGCCAAAAACGTGCACATAGCACAGGC
>VMDR010005538.1:17819-51223 GCA_007922815.1 Macrotus californicus
CTAACCTTATATAAGATCTATGCTTAATAAAACAATGCTTTTTTCCAAGTGTTGTTTGTAACTTTAATATTAAGAGATAGTTATATAAAATTCTATCAATTATATAAGTAAAATTTATAAAAATTATATACAGATGGATGCCAGATATATCCGGCACTCGTCCACACAGGTCATCAGATGGGCGCCGGATATATCCGGCGCCCGTACCAAAAGGGTTAAGGATTTGTCACCGACCTTCTCCTGGCCGACAGGTGTCAGAACCTGTGATGGTGAAGCCACAGTGGAAACAGAAAGACAGGTGAGGGAGCTTTTAGGGAAGCTTTGATCGTTTGCCTTCATGCCCAGTTCCATAATTGGGCTTGCAGTGTAATTCTCGCTGCCAATTTACACTTTACCAGGGCTAAAGCTTATTTTTAGTTTCATTTCCATGGAAAATGTGCACTTTGCTCCTGAATGATAGATGGATTTTAACAGTTAGTACAGGTTTACCCGGTTGAGGCTTGCTGAAGGTGAAAATGGAAGAGGAACAGAGTGACTGCGGCAGACCTCAGCGTTTCTCCTTTTATTGCATTCGCCGTCTAACAACAGTAATACTCATTGGCAAGAACTGTATTTACACTGACAAATGGGATTTAATCACACGGGTCTTTAGATTGGTCAGAAAACAAAGGATATTTTGCTTTGAATGCTTCTGAAAACCAAAGTGTAAGAAATGCCATTTGAAACGGAACAATCTAGAGAAATACATATCAACCAAGCACAGGAGAACAATTCAGACGTGGCACTATTGTCTCTTCCATGCAAATGATCAGACACCAAAAAGTACAAATCATAAGTTGTCAGATAACATGCTGTCCACATTTAGTGGACTCAAAATTACTTTCAAACAACTTTTTGCCTTTATATAAAGAAAGAATAAAATAAATCAACTTCTTACAATGGGACAGAATTCATTCTCTCTCCTCGTTTTCCAGCTGGTTAGTTGGTCAATCATATGCAGCACGCACACTTGCGGTTTAATTGTAACTCCATTAAGAAAATACAAAAGCAGTAGTGGTGACCATAAATAATATTCAGGAAAAGATATACATAAATATTCAAGGGATTTCACTAAGCACTAACTAAATCTTATGTTGTTAAGAAGGTGTTATCTAGCCAGAGTGCCTCTTAATTCCCACTTTTTAAGGTGATTTAATTATCTTTGGCCAATTGTTCTTTCATACGTGAGAGATTAAATCCTCACCAGAAAACCCAGGTGTGTTAATAAAAGAGCTAAGAGAACCAGAAGTGTACACCTGCCAACAACATACTCGCACTGACATCCACTTGGCAATGACCTAACCAGGCCATCGCTCAGCAAAAGGGAGCTAAATGCTTACATGATGGCAGCGCCGCCATCAGAGAGCCAGTAGTTAGTGACTTATGCATCACGGCTACCGAGAATGTCGTAGTAGAGCATGAGCGAATGCACAAGAACACACAGTGCAATTTTTAGCCAAGGAAACTGCAGTCTGCAGTTGAAAATGCCCAAAGCTGCATAAACTTCTGAGTTTCAACTCAGCAATGTGCAATCTTGACATCAAAGCATTAACCAAACATTTCAGGAAATTTTATCTTACTAAAATACCAAGTTTCTAATAAATCAATTTTACCAAAATATATAGACATGTAGAGGGATAAGTGCATTTAGTAGAAGAAATACATTAAAAAAATCTCTCAAAATCTTATGAGCCATTCAATGTATATACAACACAAAAAGTGGCAATAAGGCTATGATTACTGCTGGGTGTCCTAACTGACAATACCGAGTTCCAAAGACGACATCTATGTTTTTTAAATGCCATGTCATTGCGGTGTGTGTGGGTGAGGTGGGAGATATATTCACACATATGTAGTCTGTTTACTACACAAGTGGCATGCACATTATTGAGACGTTACCTCTTGTTCTTTTCTTCCTTTCCTCTTATTCATTCTTGAATCCCTAGCAGTTTGGGGGTTGGGATGGGGGTAGGGCCAAGGACTGGAAGTCATCCTGTTACTTTCCTGGCCTGCTGTGCATGCTTGGAAGCAGGGCACATGCTGTACTTGGTATGTGAGCCTTCCAGTGACAACCGTGCCCTCAATGCATCCACACAGACATCATGCACAGGCGTGTAAGGATCCTCTGTCCACCATCAGGTGGAACCTGATGCTTTCATTTTCCAGGGGGAAGTTGATCTGTAGGCTTTGTCTTTTCCCTGTGACTTCTTGGCTGCGTCTATTCTATCCTGCTACTTTCAGTCATGCAAACACTACCGGTGTTCTGTCTGGTGTTATTTTTTTCCCCAGTGTTTTGGACCAAGACTAAATTTCCTGAGACTTTAAATAACTGAGACAAATATAACCAAAATCTGCCTGCAGAACATGGCTGTTTTTCAGGAGTGAATTGCAGCAACCACATTCATATTTCTTACAACACTTTTCTTTAGAAATTTACTGCCCACCCCATCATCATCATGAAAACAATTCTAGTCAAAAATATGGACATATGATTTCTGGAGCTCAGCCTTAATGGCTTAGCTTCAGAACAGTGTACAGGTAGATCCTTGATTAAAGGCAAATTTGAAAAATTCAGAAAGCACTCAGGACTTAGCATTAGTTAGGGGACATGAACCCTAGCGACTGCTCTCTACCACAATGAGATGCCCCTCATCTACAGCTCTCTTGGGACAGTACATGTAGTTACTCAAATGAAATCTGGTAGTTCTTAAATTTCTCAGCATAGCAAGGAGGCTACAATACCTTCAAAGTGTAGATATTTCTTTAGAATTGTTAGGACACCTCCCTTAAGAGTCTTCTCAAATACTGTTGTTAAACACAGGGTTTTTCTCCTTTGAGGCTTGGTCTACATAACCTTTAACACTTCTGAATGAGTTAGAATATCCATATAAATGCAAATTTTCATTTGCCTTTTAAAATATAATCTTAAAGCACATGCTAATCCAATCACACAAACAACCTAGATGAGAATTCTTTGTCTTCAGCAAAAACCATAAAGGCTAATTAAGGTCAGACAACCTGTGACTAGTTTTGTAGGCTGGGCCTGGGATGTCCTAAGGTTTCAGGCTGGAGGCGACTGCAGTACAAAAGGCAGCAGCAAAGATTAGTTTGGTGTCTCCCTCACCCTCTTGCCACTTTGTTCCCAACAATAACAAAGGAGCACCAGGTAGGTGTTCCCATTTCATGCCTCCTAAAAGCTGAGTCTGGCACTATTAGCACTCGAGGTAAAAACGCCATGTGATGCTGAGGGTAGGAAATTCATCAACCCTAGCTGAAGAAAGATAGCATAGAATAGCTTTATTATCGTAAAACTAGAGGTGGACTCCACCAGTCTGTTAGAATGGGCAAAATTAGGTTTCTGCCATAACCTATCACTTTGAAGTTAACTTCTGATTCAGGCAAAGAAAATAAAAAAGGAGAAAACTATCACATAAACTGTGAATTACTTTCTGGGAGATAGTCTTAAATAAAGTGATTCTGTCATAAAGCTAAAGCCCTTCAATGGAAAACCCCCACCTGGACACTGAGCTGATACAATGCTCTTGGCCCACAGCTTGGCCTCACCACACATTCCCTGCCCCCCAAAGCTTTACCTGTACCCCAAAACACTTCTGGCTATTGTCAGTCATACAGAACTGTCATCTAGGGAATGTGTAGTTCACAGTAACCAGATATTCCTGTTCTGTTCTCTTTGATAAAGAAAAAACTGCGAAGTCTTTAAGGTTCACGAAGCAACAGTTCTGTGTGAGGTTGTGTGGACACCAAACACGCAGCAGCACTGCAGCAGGAGCTGTGTGGGACCCTGGGGCCACGACGATGCGCCATGCACTGGAGCTGATAAAAAAACAGCAGGAAAGCAAAATGCTCGCAAGTTCTGAGGTCCTTCGCTCTGTTTTCACACCCTCTTATCACGCAGTCCACATTTTATCCTTTGTTGGACAACCAAGTCAAGTGCCTCGTATAAGTTCAGCAGTTTTAAATAGTCATGTTAAAAATAACAAATTAAGGTGAAAACTACTATAATTTAACTTAAAAAATCAAAATAGTTACAACACAAACTAAGCGATTAGAAGAATCTGATTAACAATATTGTCAGTCGGTCATTAATTTAAACATTGGAAGTGAACAAATAAATTGAAGACAAAGAACGATATTCCAAGACATTTAAGAAAATGCAATATAATAGATCATAAATTATGTGCAGAGACTGAGACTTATAGACATTTCCAGTATATACATCCATTTTCAAATATTACCAAAGTGTAAACATAACTTAAGATAATCATCCTTCTATTTCCTTTTTTAAAATGAATACAGTGAAACTTCCAGTGTGATCCAGGTCACTTTTTTCAAAGACAAGAAAAAATGGCAAAAATTTTTAATAGCAAGCACTAGTATTACCAGATTTTGACTAATTTAGTCTTTTAGTATTAGAAAAGGTTTGCTGGATTTTGTGGTTCATTAATAGTGGTTCCTTGTTTCTCATGGTATTAATAAATAGCAAAGCACCACCCATCTCAAAATATTAACAGAATATCCAGTATGGCAGTTTCATTATCATACCCCAAAATGCAGACGGACAGAAAAAACGCACATGGTGACTTTGAAACCTGTCAAACAGTGTAATTGACGCCAGTGTCACTGAGGGAGGAAGGAAGGATCTGCCCCTAGAGACAAAAGCACTGAAGTTTAACAGATAATACATTTGGGAAAGAACAGAATTATGATTTTCTGGTTTAGACAATTCCAGATTTTGAACATTCAGGCAAGCAAAAAAATAAAACCACAATGTTCAAACATGAGATGGCGCTCTATGGGTGGGAGGCCTTCACTATCTGCTCCCTGCAAGCCCCAAAGGCCCCTCCCCAAGCTCTGCGTACAGAACGTTTCCAGAGGAAGGTATGAATGGAGACTCTCCACAGAGCGAAGGAAGGAATACACTTGTCCAAGAATTTGTCTGCCCTCAACTCTCATTTCGGAACTTGTCCCTCGGAAAGTGGATGACCTCATTTCCAGAGCCAATGCAGCAAAGAGAACCAGATACTTAAACATAAAGAGCAAAACAACAACAAAAACAAAAATAACATCTGTAATTTGAACTTTCTCGAGATGAGTTATTTTTTCTCTCCTTCCACCCTAGCCCCCAGCACTTGAATTAGGGGCTGGCTTTAAAATAGGCTCAACCGCCCCCACTGCTGGATGGCACCCTGCGCCCCGCCTTCCACACAATCTAACTGTGAAGTGAAAGTCTCTGAAGGATGGAAGAGAACGGCTCAGGAAAACCGCTGGAAGCATCTCTAAAGGTAGCTGACAGCTCTCCTTGACAGGGACATTCTGTGCGCTCCATGAAATTGCCTCTCTCGTTGAATGTTACTCAAATCTAAATTTTCTCAAATGGGTACTTCTGTTTTTCTAAAGAGTGCATTTGCTAAAACACTAACTGAGTCCACTGGGGAGATCTTTTGAGGAGAAAGTGTGTGACAAGTTCCTGACTGTGTCACAGTTAGGCTGAAGACTAGCCAGAGTGTTCCCCGGGAGAGGAAACCTGGAAATACTGGTTTCCTTAAAAATCAATTTCCTGTTCAATTTGTTGGGGAAAAGGAGCTGTGTCGTGTGTGCCAGGGCCGCTAAAATCTTGAAGCGCAGCAGCAGCAGCAAAGCAAACAGCAGATCCCAATATCCCATGTCTGCATCAATGTCTGATTTTTCCTTTGTTCGACTGAGTCTAGAGGATAAATGTCACCCTCAGAATCCCAAGGTAATACCCACATCCTCATTCTTAAGGCTTCTGCCTCCTTCTGGAGCTCACAGATAACTACAATTCTTTTCTCCCTGTCAGATGCCCGGCAAGCAACACAGTTTGCTTGCCTTCTGCTATGTGGCGGAACGCCAAGGTTTCCACGGTGGGGCTGTCTCACTGTCCAGACACAGAAATGAGGGGGAACCCTTCCCACACACTGAAGTGGATCCTGCAGCTCCGATCTCGCAGCAGAGCGGTGCTCTCAGCCACACAGATTGGTGCAAATGCTCAGGGTCAGGACCCCAACCCGAAAATTTATGGCGCTCCAGCAACAACCCATGCTCTCGCTGGGCATGGTCATGCTGGTTCTTCCCCCAGGTGACGCACCCACCCGCCCAACACAGCACAAGATATTGGTAAGGAAGAGAAGAGGGAAACATACCTAATTTGCATCTCTCACAAATGAACTCCTTGGTTTGTTAATAAACTAAAGGTTGCTTGGGATTCTTTCAGTAGGTTAAAATTAAGGGTGTTCTATTATCACAGAAAATGCAGTTATTCAACACAAGGTTCCCCGACCTGCCTACAGCGCATTACCCCTGTCATTAGTCTCTTCATGCTCCGGAGGAGAGCAGGGCGGGAGGAGGGGAGACTCTTGGAGCGCCCCCACCTCCTCAGGGGGCATGGGTCACTGCTCGCCAGCGCCCTCTGCCGCTGCTGTCATCTTCTCTGTCTTTTTATATTTCCTCTGCATTTGCTCTTGTTCCTTCCTCCTCAACTTTTCTCTCTGTTTTTCCATTTTCTCTTGGGCTTTCCGAGCCTTCTCCAGAGACACCTTCATTTCCTTGAGTTTTTTTTTGACCACTGCTCGGTCCTGGGATGATGTCATTCCAAGAGCCTAAGAAGGAAATATAAACAAACTGCATTTGCAAACCAGCGACCTCTCTGCTTACGATGAGGTTGCTATCACACTATGTTCAAACTCAGAAAACAAATGTAAACATAACTGAAGAGGTAAAAACTGAGCAAGAGCTGATTACACTTGCCAAACATCCACAAACTGGGGGACTAAGCTTTATTTGTTCTTTTGTCCTTTGAAGTCCCTAGCACAGTACTCCCTAAACCTCATTAAGGAAATGCTTTCCACATGGGTAATTAATGGGTGAATGAATGAACAGAAGGGCACGATTCTGCTTCTCCAACCTTTAGGCTGTCGGCAATTACAGGTAAAAGACAGGAGTGGACCCCCGCTGCCACAGAGGGCTCCGAGAAGGGCAGGAAGGATCGACAGAGCTTCCTTCCTGCCCGTGTATCCAATTACAACAGGGACCAAAGTGTCTGCAGGGCCACAATGCTCATGTCAGTGTGGCCAGTCACCCTCTCCCTGTCACATCTATACAGGAAGCCTGGCTATCACGAGGAGGTTGCTCCATGAGCCTGGAATTCAGAATAAGGAGAGCCAGATGCGTCCTTTAAATGTTTCATGACCTTCAGAATCAACAGCGGGATGCATCCATCTCCCCAATGGGGACAGCCTTGTCAATGGGACCTTCATATTCACAGGATATTGATTGATCTCTAACCTTTTCAAGACTGTCAAGTGATACTCATCTGCCCATCCGCCCAGCGGGAGGCTGAGGGCGGGGGTGGAGAGCTGGCTGTAAGCTCCTTTTGCCCTTTTTCCACGGGGATGGGAGCCGCCTCCTCAGGCTCTGTAAAGAGATGGACTGGACGGGTGATAATGAGTGTGATGGAGGGAGAGGGAAGACACACCTGAACGTATCTGGGGAAGAAAGTTCTGGGGAAAACATCACCCCGGCTTCAGAGTGGCGTGCAGGGACAAGTGGGAAGTGCAGGAGAAATGAATAAAGAAGGGTGGATTCATGGATTTGGGTTTTAACTCTTACGTGATGAAAGCGTCCACACTGGCCGTCGTTAAAACTCCTACTACACAGAAGTGAGTAGAGTTAATCCATGGACCATGTGTTCCTGGGTGGGAGCAAGGGAGTGAGTCCCTAGCTCTCCGACTCAGCAGCCTATTCTTCAGAACCCCTGACAACTTTCCAAAACTTCACTTACTACTCAGAAATGATGCAACGTCCTTTCTGCTGACCGTCGATGAGAATTACCTCCCCCATATGCAGAATGCTCACATCTAATGAAGGCATTTTAGGTGCTATGAGTAATACAAATCACACTTGGCAGCTTACCACAGATGAATAATTCTTTACCTTCAGTTTACTTCCGTCCA
Source organism: Macrotus californicus (assembly GCA_007922815.1). Classification (NCBI taxonomy): domain Eukaryota; kingdom Metazoa; phylum Chordata; class Mammalia; order Chiroptera; family Phyllostomidae; genus Macrotus; species Macrotus californicus. The sequence goes on from VMDR010005538.1 coordinate 25,850, forward strand.
ACTGCAGAAGCTGCTCCCCAGTGATGTTTTGGGCACTGAATTCAGATACATACTGCTCCAGACTCAGGCTCATCAGCCAGTGGGAAACCTGCTGCACACTCCACTCGTGAACAGCCCGATTCTGACACTGACTGTGCTTGGGAGACTGTCCGTCATCAAGAATCTGAGGTAGGAACGTTACACAGTGTTGTTAAAGGACTGAACGCCACGCTCTCAAAAGAAATTTCTCACCTCCTAGAGCCATATTTATTTTTAAACCATAAAATGATAAGCCAATGGTTCCAGCTATGTATGTAATGCACATACATAGTTACTATTACCTATATGTTTTTAGATAATTGAAAATTTAAAAATGCCCCCAAATAAAGTAGCATTTTTAATGCGGGAAGTTTAATATTGACAAATAGACTCTAATGTTGCAAGCTTCCCCATTAAAACACTTTGGAAAGATCAACAGATACAGAAAACAAATTATTTCACTAATCCCTATATGCAATGCATCCCCCTGCATTTCTTCTCTGATAAGACATTAGAGATACGTAAAAACATATTTAACCACATTGTGGTATCTTTCACTCAGAAGAGGAGAGCGTTAAGCCCACAGGTATTTTTAGGGGAAGTTCCACAGCCATTATTTCCTTTGCGCAGCAAGCAAACCCGTGCGGAAGGTGGGGCAGGTAGTATCGATAATTACTTTCAATAAATGAGGAAACTGAGGCTCTGAAAGTCTACGACTCTGTCCAATGCAGAATATTATTCTTAATAGTGCAAGGGGCAGGTTGGCTCCAAGAACCACTGAGCTGAGAGGAGATGAGGCAATGACACGTCTGGGAGCAGAGACAGAAGTCACCTCAGTGACCAGCGGAGAGAACACAGGAAAGGGGATGGGTAAGCCAAGATGAAGGCAAAGGAGGCGAAACAGAGTGAACTGTGTCAGTCGGGTAATGGTGATGGGGACACGTCGCGGGACTCTGGAGAGCCTCTGGAATCAGAAACACCACTGAAACTGAGACAGACAGGGGCAGAGAGTAGAAACTACGGGACACAAGGGACTCCTCCACTGCAGAGGCAAGTGCTCTTGTAGTGTCTGAATTTTAAATCATCTGCAAAGAGAGAAAAGATTCAAACAACCTCCAAAAAGCCACCACACACAGACCATTGATAGCTCACCTCGTCGTCTATCATATCCAGGCTCTGAGTGAGGAAGCAACAAAGGAATCAAAGAGAAAAGTGTTACAGAAACAGGAGACACAACGTATATAGTACAAAGTCTTAATAAAATTAAAGTCATGCCAAGCCCAAAGAATGGGGGCAGAAAAGAGTAAGAGAGAAAAAAAAGTTTTATAAAACAAACAAAAAAACGTTAGAAAGAAAAAACTAAAAACACATATTGGGAACAAATATCTTTAGTTACGGGGCCCTGCCCCCTCCCTCCCACGGCAGGACTGGTATCTCTTTCCTCTGCTTAACCTTTGGGACACGAAGTCAATCACTAACGTAATTTCCTGCCTCACTTACGTATACTTGTTTCCTGAGAATTCTGAGCAATGCTGTTTTCACCCTGGCTTCTAAATGAGTGGTTCTTACCTAGTTATCCTTCCTTACCCAACAGTACCTCTCCCCTTTCCAATGCAGCGATTCTCAGTCAGGGGCCATATCCAACTCAGAGGGGATATCAGAATTTTAGAGTGCAGGTGCTGGTGGGGAAGGTGACAAGGAAAGGGAGCGGCAAATCTGTAAACTCCATGGGACTTCTGAGCTGTTCCCTGGTTTTGTTCTCCAGTGCCCAGCCTCGCATCCCCATGCCTCTGCTGAGAGTCATCCCATTTAAATCAGAAAGGCCGAGTAGTGATCTTAAGGGAGGCCCCTGGGCAGCTTCAAGGGTCTTAGAAACAATGCTTTGCTTTCATGTGGAGACAGAGAGAGAGGGAGAGGCCAATTCCCTATCAGACATGAAACCACTGTCCTGGTGCTCGACATGCAAAAGCTACCTGAACACGTTTTACCGGGGGTGGTTCGTAGGTATCACATGGACTATCCCATGCATGACCGAGAAAGCAATTCTGCCGTACATGCCACGAGCATACCTCATCTGACGACAGTGCCAAGGACTGAGAGAGCCCTGGGGTTTTGGGTTCCGCTCCTAGGCCGCTCAGGTCCGCCGAACTGGTACTGCTGGGGCTGAAGTCATCGTTGAAGGTAAAATTCTGTAAAAATAAATGAAGCTCAGCGTTACATGAGCACCATGAAGGAACCTGAGGTAAATGTGTTTGCCACGTCTAAGAAGGTTATTTTGAAGTACTCTTAGAAGCAATTCATTTTGGTTTGCTAATAACCTCTGATTAGGCAGCGTTTCAAAACACTGCACCTTTTGGGGTGGATGGGAAATTCTGAGTGCTTTCTCTCTCCAATGAAAGGAGAGGCATTTTGGGGTCATGATTCTTCCATCTCTCTTCAAGGGTACAGCATTCATTATCCTCTACCACTGCTCAGAGCAGTAATATTAATGATCCTATCTTCTTTGACCCTATTTGGGATGAGTAACAGTGTAAGTGAAAAAATACAAGATGGTGTGGAGAGCTGAAGTCATTAGGAACAGATGGCAACCCCCATTAGAAAGGTAGGCTGAGTACCCCCTGGGAAAGAGCGCTTGCTGCTGGCTGTGATAAATACTGTGAGGGATGGCAGGTCCTCTCCTGGACATAACCTTCAAGATGATGTGTTTTGGGGGAGGTCACAATCAGACATTACATTAGTTACACGCTGAAGTAGAACTCTCCCCCGACACACGCAGAGTGCCAAAGAGGCTGCGCCTTGAAGAGATATCCGTTCCCAAATAACTACCTGGCAGTGGGGGAGGTGTGAGAGTAGGAAGAAAACTTCCCCAGAACGTCATTAGAATGTTCAGTGGATATTAAAATCAAATACATTCACAATGACTACGGAGCTGCCTTTGTGAAGACATTTTAAACCACATCTGGAGTCTCTCCAGTGTAAGATAATGGTAGAATTATTCAAATGACATTGAAATATATCAGACCCAATACTGAAAATGTTTCAAGGCCAAAGCGGTCTACTGCTGCCCAAACTTCTTTTCTAATTCAAGAATGACTGGCTTCCCGGGGACTCTAAGAACTTGACCAACACCATCTTGTTTCCTTAGAAATTGGACTCTTAGTTCCCATCACACTCTCCTATACAGGGTTTAGTTGGTTGCCAAGAATAAATACCATGCCAGAGGCTGGAGAGCTCACTACCAAACAAACTCCAAGGTTTTGCTAAATCTTCAGAAGAGGAAATTAAATCAGAGCACGCGGAGCTAGGCTAGTAGAACATCTAAGCAGGAGGGCATTTAACATAGCACATTACCATTTGATATTGTCAGTGGAAGTACAACCCCAGAGCCCATCAAAACCCTGTGAGCTGTTGACCACAAGAGAAGCGTTAAATTCAGGTAAAGTGAACCACACATTTCTGTTTGAGAAGGTGAACACAGAGGAAAGGAGACCAAATGACATGTGAAAGTTAGCAACCATACGTGTTTCAATAAAATGTTAGAGACGGTTTGCAGTGTCATGCTGGAAATAACCGCCATGCATTTAAATACAAGCAGCATCCATGCATATCATTTCTAATTCTGCTGAAGCCAAAGAACTTTTTGCGACAGAATTACAACAGTTGTTTGACACGGAAGTTTGATTCAAAAGAAGAAATAAGGAAGGGTGCTCTGTCAGCACTGGTTTGTTTTAAAGAGTTTCATTTAGATGTATTGAACACAAATTCAGTCCCAAATTCATTTGTTTTCCAGGAAATCTTGAAGAGCGCAGCAAAAATAAGCTTTGTAATGTAATTTACAATGGAATACTTGGTGAACAGATCTATCACACTGTGCCAGATTCAAATGCATCTTTCCCAGCATGGCTGAACTGTCAAACTGAGATTAAAGAGCAATATGGGAAAAGACAGGCCAATCAAAGATTAACGCACAATCTAGAATGGAACAGTATTAAAGGAGGTGATGGTTAAATGAGGTTTTCTTTTTCCCCCGCACAGGAAATACCATGCAAGGTTTATTGCAGTGTTAACACATTGGTTTCTTGGATCCAGGGCATACACACAAGTTGAGAACGCTTTCCAAAGACTGAAGAGGAGGAAGAGATTTGGGGTTTTCCTGTTTGCTTTTTTAATCCATGTGTTTTCTACCTTGGACCCCTTTTTATCTGAATTTAGAGTTTCAGAAGAAGGCTGGAGGGGACTTGTAGGTGAAGGCAGGTTCCTGAAGGAATAGGATCCTTTGCGGCTCTCGTGAAACCACGAGAAAGGCATGCAAGGTGAGCGCGGGGAGGTGGGCGCTGGGGAAGACGGCTTCGGTTTCCAGTGCTCCAGCCTGCCTCTGAAGATCCTGTTCAGAGAAGAATGGGGGTGTTAGACAAAGAAAGGACTGAGGACTTCTGAAGGGACTCTGAGCGGAGGTCGAAGGAACAGTTTGGGAAGTCGCCCTACACGACAGAAAAGAGTAAAAACTTTGGCTTTGGACTAGAACCTTACCTTACTTGCTATCTGTTTTGCATCTAAATGGATTTTGTATTGATAGACATTTTCGTACTGTTACTGCCATGGAGAATTTTTATGAAATGTGCCTAATAAATACAGGGGTCAGCAAAAGTATGTCTACAGCTGTTCATATTGAAAGTAATACAAAAATTAATAAATAATAACACAGGAATTAACTCGGCGTTTCATGCACTCACACCTGTAAACCTCTTTTGCCCCGCCCTGTGTATGTGGACACATTATGGGCAGGGAGGTGCACAGTCTTTGAGGAACTGTTATGCGGGTAGTCGTCACAGCATCACTTTGTTTGGGTCACACATCAGTCCCTCACTGCTAGCGACATTTAGCTTGACATCAGCATTCTTTCCTGGCCTCCTCTGAACTCATGTTCCCAGGAGTCTGCACCTTAGAAAATGATGGACTTAAGTAACTTGGAAATTTCAGAGCTCAGGATCCTTTAAGCAGAAGACACCTTTTGTTGGTTTTTCATCATAATCTTAGAGCCTTTTCATAGGAGGGGCACCGGCCTGGAAGTCTCCATTCTCTCTATTCGGAGGTCCAGGCTCCACCCCCTCCTGAACACATACATGGCCTTGAGACTTTCCAGTCTGTGTTTTCTTATCTGCAAAGGGTGGATACTTTAGGTCTCCCACATGTGGTTAGGAATTAAGTGAGATAATATGTCACAAATGCTTAGAAAACTAAAATGTTCTGTGCTTATTGTTTAACATTCAAAGGCACTTAAGAACAGTTTGAAAACATATTTTTCCTAATATCTTACACGTTAATATTTATGTTTTGGTTAGAAAAAAATCATTATTAGAACTGAAGCAGGAATGGGCAGTTTCCATGCATGTTGGAAAAGGTCACCGTCAATATGTCCAAATTGCATGCCACGCAATGTCTGTGATTTGTTAGCTGCTCCTGTTATGACAACAGAGAGACTAGACTCCCTTCCATTTAAACGTGCTGCAGCACCTCACCTGGACAACTCACGTCCGACACGGATGCTGGATATCAGCCTCCCCACACCTTATTTAAAATATTTTGAAATATCGCACATTTTTCATTTACATAAACAGCATAACTCCTAACAATACCTGTTCATTCCCAAAGATTACTGTGAGAATCAAGTGGGACAACAAATGTAAAAACCTCTTGGAAACTGTAAAGCGATATACAAATGGGATGGGGTTGTAAAGAAGATAAGAGAATGGAGAAGCGAGTGAAGTTTTGGTAGAATACTGACACCATAGGTTAAGAGAGACAAACTGTTGGTCACTAAAGATTCCAGGAGATCTGATGATGTAAATAGTGTATTTCTTAAAACACACCCACACACAGGTGTTTGCAAGGATAACAGAGAAAGGCCAACTAGAGAGATGTGTCGACCTTCAATTTCATCCTAAAGTTTTGAATCCTTAAATCCACCTACTTACTATCAAAAGGACAAGAGTAGTACAATAACGGAACTTAAGGAAGCATGCCAGCAGAGGCAGACTGGTCCTCTGTTGGAGGTGCTTTTCATTCCTGGGTCATGGAGCAGTCTGGTAAGAATCAGTGGGACGGCTGTTCAAGTGCAGATTCTTGGACACTCAGACCTACCAAATTAGAATTTGAGGGAGAGGAAGGGAGGAGAGGACCTGGGATCTACTTTAACATACATCTGAGCTCTTAACGTTTTTAATATCTATATTTATTAATATTATCCTGAATGTGAACACGAGGCTTCTGGAGCAGAATAGATTATTATTTACTTACAGAAAATGATTGCACTGGTTCCCTGCACTCTAATTTCCTCTCCCCAGGGTGACATAATGAGGACCAGACGTTACTTAGTCTGCACTGTGGGTGAGAAATCTAAAACATATGCATCTGCATGGTTGTATTAAAGAGGGCAGCTGTCTGCCCCTCCCCTCTGAGAGAGGGAGAGAACTCCACCTCCTCGATGTACACAAATTCAACCTGGGAAGGAGCTTGGGTTCTTAGCCTTGGGAAAGTGATAATGTACTGGGGGGGATAAACAAGGACATCCAGCTCTCCAGCCTTGGGAAGGTCTCCGTGGAGATGGGTCTCACCCTCCTCTCCCCAGCTCCACTCCTTGAAAATGTAACTATATGCCTCCGGGGTTAACTCCTCAGGTTTGTCTTTTATCTCAGGTCCCAAGAGCCAATGAAAATGCTGAGAAAGCTCTAGCTGTACAGAAATATAAAACTAATTTCTCTATAGCTGCACACTCTTATTACTGGGCATATTTGAAATAAACTGGACCTGATAATTATCTTTCTCCTTTGGTCATACATTTCTGAATCAATGAATCAAAGTAACATGGGAAATTCTGTAGGAGTTCCACCCACAATTCCAATAAGGCCTGGTAGTGCTTCAATACATGGCTACTGTTTTCAAGGTCACAAACAGGTCGTCATTAATGACAGCACAACCATGTTGTCCTGTCCTCAGGTGAACTACCTTTGTAACAACGCTTTTACAGAAACTACTGCCACCTTTTTGTTTTAATAGGCAGGAAATAAGAATATTGGTGCCTAATTTTTGTGATTCTAGTAGCTTATTTGAAAAGGAATTTTGGTAGTTCAAATCCTGGCCAGGCAACATTTCAGACAAAATCTGAAGACCACATCTAAAGACTTTCATAGAATTCCCGCTGCCAGGAACACATGTCAGACCAATGATTCCAGGTAGACTTGGACATCTGGCAATGAAGATAGGCCTGGAGGCCGCAGTGGCAGCGGGATGAAGGAGATCATGGAGCCCTGCCTCAGGTGATAACCAGAGGCTTCCCAGATAACAGGAGATGATGGGAGGCATGGAGGAACAGTAATGGAGAAAACGGGGCAAGCCTGTCCCCCACACTTATGTGTGTATCCTTGCCTCTAAAACCCCATGAACTGATGTGACCTCTGTGTGTTGGCCAGTGTCCATGGAGAACTGACCAGTGGTATGCTTCCATTTGCTTGGACCTAGAGTAGATAATTCATTTAAAAAAGCAACCTGTCCATTACTTTAAGATCATAGACCTGCCAGCTTACCAGGCATGCCTTCTACAATACGTGTCATTTCCTTCTGAATAAATGGAACTCCTGAATCTGCAAAAGGAGCAGAGGAGCTCTGGTAACAGTTATTCTATGATTGACGACTATTACACTCTGCTTCACTTTGTGGGGAAATGTATTGAGAATAACATAAAGTTATTCCTTCCCTTTCTTCTTTTTCTTTCCTTCTTACCTCCCTTCTTCACATTTTTGACGCTGGGGGCAGGTTATGGGCTAAGGTGCATAAACTCTATACACATCCTTAATAATCCCCCTACAAAATCAAGATTGATGAAAATAAACTCTTAATGGACCTGAAAATAATTTCTAGGACATTAAAACAGGTGTGTGTTCTGTGCTTCCTTCACTTTCTTGTTTAGCTTGTACTCTAATGGCTTACTATCATTTTTGGAAAAATAGAATCACAAGTCATAGCTATATTCCTGATTATTTTATTGTTAGAAACTGGAAGAAAGAATGGCTGGAAATTAAGTCTCTGTGATGCTAAAATATCTTTGGGGAGGGGTGGAAGGAGCGGTAACTGTTTTCTGGCATTTAAATGGTTTATAAATAGTTTACAACTTTACAGAATCATTAACTCACTTATATACATTTTAAAACCAGTTTATCCTGGGTCCAGCACTCCAAAACTAAATTGCTCAGGTAAACACTCCATGGTGTTTTTTTTTTTGGGGGGGGGGGCTTGATTTTAACTTTGAACACAAGGTATAGCATTCAGAATCTATTGGATGCCATCAAAATATAATTAGGAGTTCAGGAGCTGCCAGACAGAAAAAGCATAAGCAGAATATAGAAGTCAAGCAGGTAATAAAGGAGGTTAACTGAAGAAAGTTAGGGGCAACCAGAGGAAGGGTTGCAGACTTCCATTTACTCACATCAGATGAAGTAACTCTGTAAGGTTCTAACATCTACCAAGGTGACTGAAGTTGTAAAGCCAGTCCCTTCTGGAGGGGACTTGGAGACCCTTACAGGTAACAACTATGACAAGCCTGTGACCATCTGCAGGTCCGGCAACCTCCTGGACATATCCTGCTTCCAGATCCTGAGTTGTGGTCTAATCTCTGGTCAGTGCCAACAGTCCATCCGAGATGGTCACTGCAGAGTGTTCAACTTGAACTTATGACAAGGTTCAGGACAGCTGCCCCCAAATGTGGCACCTTGGCATAATTTGAGAAATAGCACATGGAGCAAGGGCTCTCGGACTTGCCCTGTCTCCTCTGAAGCAGGTCATAAGGCCCTGAGTCAATGGCTGCCTTCCCTACAGGGAGGAAAGGGGCATGTTTACCTCCAGAGATTCCAGCAGGAATCTGCATGACTAGATGCACGGGTCCTGCTAAGCTGCCCAGTTCTCTTTAGCACAGACCCTCATCCCCTCCCAGCCTCCCACAACTCCGCACTCTCCATAAAAATACTCAGGCTCAAGCCATGCTTTGGGTCTTCATTTCCTTATGAAGGCTCCTGTGTCACACAGAAATTATATTAAATATGTTGATAGGCTTTTCCCTTGTTAATCTGTCTTCTGTCAACCTAATTCACAGGGCTCCAACCAGATTTCCTAGGAGGGGAAACAGATTTTCTTCAACCTTCCTTACACTCATTTGAGATGGAGAAACTGTTCCCTTAATGAGCCCTTCCCATACCGAGAAGGTTTAAAATGCAACAGCAAGATGATCGTGGAAATAAAATCCATATTCTCAAAATAAAGATGTTAAGTTTAGGAATAATATAATGCTTAAGATTCAGAAAAATCTGTATTATTAAAATTCTGAGAGAGGAATTTGTCTATTGATTCTAACTTGATATATTGGACCAATTTTAGATTTAACTATGTGTGATGTAAAATAACCAAACTGACAAGAATACTGGGATGCTTACAGTCACTACAGTTGTCATTTTAACTTACTCGATTTTTTGAAGTTTTTTTAAGAATGGAAAGTGTTGACTTGTTAGGAATATAAGTGTGTCAGGTCTCAGGCACTGGAAAGCACTTACAAAGAAAACTGAATAGATTAAATTCATAAACGTGGCTAAAAACAGGACAGGTGATTATGGGGAACAAGTCCGTTCTCCTTTGGTTAAGCTCATATTATTCAAAGGTCTTCGTGAAAGTGACTGCTTTTATTTTATATAAAAATTAAAAATGCATAAACAAAATGACAAATTGAACTGAAACACACACACACAAAAAGCTAAGTTTTAAAATTGGAGACTTCGATAAATTACTCTCAATTTATAACCCCAGTAATCCTCTCTGTAAGAACACAGGTGCCTTTGGAGATGAAGAATTTCGGATGGAGGGAGGACCCACAGACATCGCCCAAGTTAAGCACTCCACCGGTGCTTCACTGGGCTCTGTCACCATCGTGCATGGGCAAAAGGAGCTCGGTAACGTTTGCTTTCAGACTTTCCAGGCTCCAATTAATCTGCCTTTCTATAATGGTCATTTTCTGCTGTCCATTTATAACTGCATTTTGTTTCCTGTTTGTTGTTGTTTTTTTTTAACTTTTTTTTAAAGGACAATTCTGGCTCCTCTCTGGGTGCTCTGCTGGCCAAATTTGGGCAGAGGGGAGGTGTTTTCTTTCCTGCACATGTGCTCAGCCTGCTGCTCAACTCTTCTGAATGGGCGTTGCCAGCTCAGGTGCAGAGGCGCTGCACATGCTGGGCAGCAGGGCAGAGCTGCCGCCAGGGACCTGCCACAGGGTATGGTCTCAAACCCACCGCAATGCCATGATTTAGCTAAAGCTTCTTTGAGAGAACAACTGTGAAGGGTTGTCTGAACTATAACCCAGAGTTATACTCAGAGTTCATTCATTCTCCAGGACAGTACCAAAGTCATCCTTGGATTGAACATGACTGCCAGAAAAATTCATCTGGACAATACTTTGTTTTATATCCTTGTGATCAGAATTGCTTTAAATACAATAATGATAGCCATTGATATTGAGAATTTTAAATGTGCTTAAATGTGATTCTCTCAATCTCCCCAATGACCTGAATAGGTGTGTGAAATGTGTATATGTTTCTATGTCATAGCTGAGGAAACTGAGGCACAGAGGTTGAGTAGCTTGCCCAACATGTAAGTGGCACAGCTAGGATGCGAACCCAGGCTCTCCACCACTCTGACATTGTGCTGCTGGCTTTTACCAAAGGCCAGTGTTAGCTTTACTATGAAGGTGTTGTTGAAGATGTTCTATTTTAGGTACCAACCTTACTTTTTGCTTTCCCTTGCTTTCCCTGTCAAATTTCTTTTTAAAATAAATTATACTGTAACATATCTACTTTTTGTATATAAACAAGTCATATTTGGAATAAAGGGAAGTATATGTAGATAAAAAAGAGTAAACAAATGAATACATGCTAATTTATAGATTGAAAGAATATTTGTTAGAAGTCCAAAGAATATTTGTTTTTCATAGAATCATATGGATCAACACTGCCCAACAGAGACAGAATATGAACCACATTACATAAATTAAAAATTTCCAGTAACCACCTGAAAAAATTGGAAGGTAAAATTAATTTTTGTAATACATTTTACTTAACCTAATATATTGAAAATATCATTTCAACATGTATATAATCAGCATGAAATCATTAATAACAGAATTAATACCCTTTTTTTCATGCTGTCTTTGAAATCCAGCACGCATGTTCCCCAACAACACATCTCCAGGGAGAAGCGCCACATCTCCGGTGCTCAGTGGCCACATCTGACTAGAGGCTGCGTACCGGACAGTGCAGATGGAGATGGATGGGGGTCAGAGACCAGGCTCTTTGAGTCCCCCTCACTCATTTTTTGGTAGGAAACCAAGGTCCAAGGAATTCAGAGACTTACCTATGGCAAAGTCCGGGTGAATACTTGGATCCCAGCTCAGTGTTTTTGCCACTGTTCACACTTCAGGTAAATGAAGATTCACTTCCCCAGGGAAGTGCCAGCTCCCTGCCCTGTCACTTTCCCACCGCCGTCCTCTGTCCTGTTCCGAGACACTCAGATCCACTCCCAGGGCTCTCCGCTCAGGGACTAAGCTTCGAGCTTCGCCCACAGAGCTCCAAAGTAGACAGTCCACTGACCTCAGTGGCTGCTACTCTAGAATCGCAGATGGTATTTTATCTTACTCTTTGGTACGTCCTTGAGGGGATGAAGAAGCTTGAACAACTAAATGTCTCTGCTTGTCACCTATTTAAATCAGAATGTGCACTGAGCACATATTTGAAGAGGATAAAGCCGAACAAGATTTCTCTGTGGAGTTTGTTTGTTTGTTTATTATTTTAACCTCATCTGTTTTCATGTTGGTCATGTATTTGAGTCATTATATCTCCACAAGGAATACGATGAAGTAAATTCTCTACTCTTTGGGAGGAAAAAAAACTAAAACTGAGACCAAATTTAGCAAACGCCTTGTCTTTTTAACGTCTAATAGCCTCACATTATAAGTGAATGACGTCCTCGGAGTTTTACAACCTTATCACAGCGGGAAGAAATGCCGAGCGGGTAAGACTACAAACTCGATCTGTGCATTAGACTCTGCTTTTCTGGAGAAAGCCTCACACGGTGGTGAATTTATTGCCAGTTCTCTCCACAGCGGCAGTGGGACCTTGTGGCTGCTGGTCCCTTTCAGCCACCTACCTTCAGGGACCCTGTGAAACCAGCTCAACTGCACTATGCTCCCACCGGGCAGTGACTGCTCTTCCTAGAGCACACTGCATGAGGTTCTGGACCCACCAAGCTACACAGAAGAACAAAGGCTGCCATCAGATTTGATTAGTGTTAACCAAATTACTGTGAGAGCTCAAAAAAATTTTTTTTTGAAACAGAAAAGCCTCTCTTCTTCCCCTATTCTACTATTTCTGAATTTTTCAGTAACCATCTGAAAATGTTCAAGCGAGAAACCTGGCCAGTTCAGAAGCTGGCATTAGCTATGGGGAGGCAGTGCATGGAGGACAGCCCACCGCTGACCACCCAGGATGTTGCCCGGAGTCACCAACAGAATCAAGATTTGCTTGATTTTCATCTGGAATTTACACAAGGAAGTCATACTCTCTGGCTACTCTGATGACACTCAGTTGAATGTTTTCATCCCTGTTGAATACTTGTGCTTATGTCCCTTTTAGCCTTGAAAGTTAGAGGGACCATCTCAGAGGCCCAGGGATGAAATGGAGGACAAGGCCCCTTCAGGGGTGTCCAAGTTTTCCTCCACTGTATATCTGGGTACCTCTCTCTTTTCAAAGTTTCATTATTTGTTTCTTTTCTCTCCCGTATATATTCGACAGTTTTCTATTCTTAACTTTATGGCACAAAAGTAGACTGCTCTATATTTCTCACTCCAAAACCACACAAAGTTTAGTCTCTTTTGAGTTGCATTATGGTCTTATTTTTCTCTGCGATTGCTGTCCTCAATACACACAGAGCTTTCCACCCTTTCTCGACTGTACAGCATAATGGAAACCCAGACTAACAAAAATAATTGATTTGGAATTCTCTCTTCTCATCCCCCACCCCACTGTTCTGTACTCCCGGGGACAAGGTATAATTTCTCGCCATGTGGTATGCCAGAAAGGAGGAAACAGCAGAGGACAACCTATGATATGGTTGAGGGGTTCCCAGGTAATTTTCCGGTCTTCTATTCTTAGCATTTTGTCTGTATCTTCCTTAGTCTTTGCTTTTGAGATGATTCCCAAATTTTATAAAGAGAGAGAAATAAGTCAGAGACAGACAAATACTTATATGTGGAATCTAAGGAACAAAATAAAAGAACACACATAATAGAAACGGACTCACAGATAGAGAAAACAGACTGTTGGGTGTCCGAGGGGGGGTTGGGGGCACTAAGTTGAAAAGGTAAAGGGACTAAGAAGTACAAGTCGGCAGGGACAAGAGTCACTGGGATGTAAAGCACAGCACAGGGAATGCAGTCGATGACACTGTACTAACTGTTATACGTGGTGCCAGCTGGGTACCGGAAATATCAGGGGACCACTTTGTGAAATAAATGACTGTCTCACCACTACGCTGTACACCTAGAACTAATACAAAATAATACTCAGCGTAAACTATCATTGAAAATAAAAAAAAAAGCATTAAATGCACAGGTACCAGAAGATGTCAGAGTGTTAGTGAGAAAGACATCTGGACAGGAGGCACCAGCACTGGCTAACTGGCATTAACTGCCTGTTGCATGATCCTGGGGTAATAAACTAAATTATATAAAGGTGAAGTTTTTCATCAATAAAGTATGGTGTTACTATCAGCCCTCCCAATTTTATTGTAAGGAGCGAATGAAACGATAAATATAAAACTTCTCTGTAATCTGCAAATTGTTGTCTTTATTACTATTTTTGAATACCTCCTATGTGCCAGGCAGCATTTTAAATGTTTTACATGAAAACCCATTTAACCCTTATTCTAACGTTTAAGGTAGCTACCATCATTGCCCTCATTTCACAAATGAGGAAATGGAGACACAGAGGCGAAATAACTGGTCCAAGATTTGGAAGGTGAGGGCTCTGATTCAGACCCAGGCGGTTGACCTTCAGACCCCTACGCTTTACTGCCTAAGTTTACTGCCTCTATGCTTTACACAAACCTAAGTTTAAATGAAGTCATCGCAGAATAAACTTGGGAAAAGTTGGCAACACGCTGTACCAAGCCCACTTCTCTAAAGGGCAGTCTTTACTTAACAGTAAGCACGGGTGATAAGGCCTACAAACTAACAGCCAAGTCCAGCAAGAGATGGTAGTCCTTCTTACGTGCATGTGGACTGAACAGTTTCGAAAGCCAACAGGTACTTAGTATCACAGAGATATAATTATGCTGTATTTAGATGAGTATTTGGTGAAACTGTTCATGATATACCAGGGCCCAGTGTAGGCTTTAAGTGGAGTAAGACAAACGAAATTGTGACATTTTTCTTTCATCTCACCTCTAGGTACATGGAAGATACTGACCCTGATTTTGGCTAACAACGGAAGCGGGCCGGAAAGTTCAGATAGAGATAACTCTGTGTTCTTAACCACTCACCCATACCTGCTACCTGGAGAAAACCTGCAGGCCTCTTTTTCTTTCCACTTCTTCCCCTTGCTGGAGTTCCTTCGTAAGGGCACCCTACAACGACAGCACACAGTCAGAGACGGAAAGCTGACATTTTCTCCTTTCTCCTTCTTTTACTGAGACTTTACATCGTACGTTCTAACATGCTTACCCCAGATCCACAAACTTCCGCTTAATTTTTCCTCCTTGTACCGCCAATGAGCTGGATGCCCTTAGTGATATGGGACCTTTGGCACCATCTAGAATACACACGTATGTAAAAAAAAGACCAACTATTATTATTTTTAAAGCTATGAGTCAAAAGTCAATGCCTCATCTCTAAAGGGCTTTGCCTCAATTTCTAACTGTAAAAGAAACTAATGGATGCTTTTTTTTTTTAAAGCTGTGGGAAACAGGGCTATGTGGAGAAACATTCGGTTAAGCCTGGAGATGTCCTGTTGGACGGAGACCCAAAATGCATCACCACGAGCATTAGCTTCAAATATATATTGGAATGAACAAGATAAGGAAGAATAAACACTATCGAATCACCCTTTACATCCAAAGCAGGGGCCAACATGACTTTCCTTTTGTTCCCACACCTCCAGACAGGAACCCAGTCACCCCGAGGATCTGAGAGGTTGAGGGAGAAAGTTTGAGTTAGAGCTTTCCCTTCTGTGCTCTCCCTGGCTCAGGGCCTGCCTGTGGCCAGTTCTGGGACGGAGGAGGGCAGAACATGGGGAAGACTTTCTTAAGCAGGAGCTCAGCTCTAAGACATTGATATCTTTGAAAGGCCTCTCTTTAAAGTTGGGTCGGAGCATGACTTGGCTGGCCTCCCATGATACTGAAGGCGCCCAACACTCCTCAGTGTTTGGAGCTGAGTGATCTTTGCCTCTGTGAGTTTTGCTGGCTTTCTGAATAGCAGCAGCTGCTGGAAATGGGGACACTCAAACTAATGCCAAAAACCAATCTGTGGAGAGGCTTTGCGAATGGAGTTCAATGTCAAATGTAGGAGCTGGATTCTACTGCTGCAACTTTTCCCACCTTGGACAAGGCAGATAACTCCTAAGGCTCTACCCGGAACTATTTAGCAAAGGATGCTGTTTGGTATTATCTGTCAGCATATCCAGTTATCTGAGATGATTAGCAAAGGATGTTTAATTCTGATGCATATTAGACTGTGAAACTACTCCTTCCTAATTATCTATTGGTGTCTATCTCTATCTCTTTAAAATTAAAAACACACTCCAGCAACTTCCTGGTGCGGAGTACGGAGAGAGTAGTCCTCCGAAGGAAGTGTTCAATTAATCATGCAGGTTAATTTTGCTTATAGTATTCTTTACTTCAGGAGAAATTTCTTCACACACATACTTACAAACATGAAGTACACACACAGTTCTCATTTAGAAGTCTCTATCCAAAGCTCTACAGAAGCACAGGATATTGACAAACACTGAGGATTTTTCGCAATGAGCTTTGCATATGTTTAATCAGTGATACTTAGATTACAATAATTCCTTGAAATGCCCTGGCTGGTGTGGCTCAGTTGGTTGGGAGTTGTCCCACAAAGTGAAAGGTCGCTGGTTTGATTCTCAGTCAGGGCACATACCTAGGCTGCGAGTTTGGTCCCCATTCGAGGAGTGTATCAGAGGCAACCAACAATATTTCTCTCTCACATAGGTGTTTCTCTCCATCTCTCTGTCCCTTCCTTCCCCTCTCTCTAAAATCAACAAGCATGTCCTTAGGTGAGAATAAAAACATAATAATAAAATAAAATACAATACAAGAGTCAGAAATACATCCACATCAAAATCCACTTCTAACCTCAAATATTTATCATGAGTATTTGTGTTATTACTCTCCGGGGAGCTGAATTCAGTAGCCACAGATGTGACACAGACACATAAAGAAAATCCACAGACATGGCACAAATACCTGCTGAGGTGATTTTGTTAATGGACATTAAAAAAAAAAAAAAGCAGAATTTCAACTACGCGAAGAGAAGCCAAAGAAAGGAAAGTGCTGGATTCTTGCAGATCAATCCTAAAGCAACTCTTAACGGCTAGGACTGTGCAAAGTTAGAAAGTAGACTGCCTAATTATTTTCTGAATGAGTGGTAGCCGGGCGACGTTTTAACGAGTGGAGAGAGGGCCAGATGAGAAAACGCGCATGGAAACACTCTGCAGCCTCTTCGTGCTCAGTCACTGGACATCTTGGGACTAAAAGCCTGATTCTGCCCATTGCAGAGCCTGCTGCTAGGCATTCTCGCATCTTTTCTCACACATTTGCCAAAGTGTGTTCCAAGGAACACTTACCTGAATGCTTCAAAAGGCTGAATTCAGAGGCAAGATTAAGTAACAATGTGCTTTCCCATTCTAAATCAATCAAGTACACGTTAATGGACATCTGAACTTCTAGTATGCCTAAAAACCAACACTGGATTGTTATGATTTCAGAAAAAGAAAATGTGACATATTTGTTAGTTTATTTAGCTTTATGTAAAAGTTCTATTAGGCTTTTTGAAATATCTCAAACACTACCTTTGTGAGAAATTAGAAGTCTGGTGACCTGGTCCTCATTTTCTTTTCCTTTTTTTTTTTTTTAATCCTCAGCCAAAGATATGTTTATCGATTTTTTAGATAAAGGAAGGGAGGGAGAGAGAGAAAGACAGACAGACATCAGTGTGAGAGAGAAACATTGATCAGCTGCCTCCAGTACATGCCCTGACTGGGGATCATACCTGCTACCTAGGTATGTGCTCTGACTAGTAATGGAACTCACAACCTTTTTAGTGTAAACTAACTTGTTAGAAATTTCAACTTACAGAAATTTCCTAGAGTGGAGGTTTGGGTGAGAATGTAAAGATGAAGTCTAGTTTGTACTTATGAGAATCGCTAAACCCCATTCTGGTTTATTTATTGATGAGCCAATGAGTTGTAAGAACCACACGTATAAACTTACATACAGAAGGAAATCAGATTAACATACTTCACCTCCGAGCTGTCTAGGTCTGCATAGTGAATGAGTCTCAGATAGCAAGGAACGCAAGGATTTTACAGAATGCTATTCTCCATATTAGATTTTGAAGACAATGAAGCTAGATCCTAGTGTGTGAATCTATACTGTATCGGTCCCTGAAATGTCATACAACTGGAAGCGTGGAATTTCCCCAGTGTTTCGATGATACTGAGGTCCATCTTGGGAACTAGGTAGGGAGAGTCCTTGAGGGACATGATAGAGCTATGCTAATGGTGGTGCTTCAATGCAGTCATCGGTCAGCCCGGTCTAATGAGCATACTCCATATACATGTCCAGTTAACTTTAATGGTATGCTCGCTGATTTCTGAATCTAAAAACCAGGAGAGAACAAAACATATGAATGATGTTGGTTGTTATGTCAGCTGTAGCTCCCAAAGTAAATCAGAAAACTAGTATTCTGGTTTATGAATTAGTTTTTTCTAAGTTTGAACAGCATGAATCGGTCCCTCTGTACTTGATTAAATCTGGGTATATTACTGAATTTCTGGACTCAGAATACTAAGGTCTAAAGTCTTGGCTCTCGGGGCACTGACTGTGGAGGCTACTTACAGAAAATAATAGGCTACTTTCTGAGAGTCAGTTGGCTGACCGGTCTCCTTGACATCTTTCAGTTCAAGGTGCAAGAGAGCCTGAAAGTGGAAGGCAAGCAGTACAGGCCTTCCCAGTTGTTGATGGTGGTGGTGGTGGTTGTGGGGTGTCAGAGAAACAATGGGTGTCACAAAACAAACAAGCAATAAAGGAGAGAGAGAGAGAGGGGGAGACGGAGGGAGAGAGACAGACACTGACTCTAGTCTGCAAAGGCCTTGACAGAAAGTATGAGATCTTATAAATGTATATTCAGCCTTTAACACAATTCCTGACGCAGTGTAGGTGCTCAGTAACTACTTGTTCAGTAAACACATAAATGAATGTATTGATGTCAATGAACATAGAAAGCATAGAAAACTCAAGGTTGGAAACATCTTTCAGGAGAAGAACAAACAGAACGTGAGGTGCTACTTTCATCTGGTCACAGTTAATACCCAACAATGGTTATCATACTAGTAACTGACTAAAAAGCCAGTACTTTTTTAATTCAAATTTTTATTTATTGATTTTAGAGAGAGAGAGGAAGGGCGGGGAGAGAGAAAGACAGATAGACACTGATTCGTTGTTCTACTCATTTATGCATTCATTGGTTGATTTGTGTATGTGCCCTGACTGGGGATCAAACCTGCAATTGTGGCGTATCTGGATGACACTCTAACCAACTGAACTAGATGACCAGGGCTACAGTCAGTACTTTATAAAAGCTCAACTAACTGCTTGTTCCTGGTTACCCAGAAGTACAGAAAAATCAAAAATGGGAAAGCTCAAGTCCTTGGTCTTCAGAAAAGAAACTCCTCACTCCCTATTCTCCTGGTCCTGCTTAGTACAGCTGGGAACTTCATCCCAAAGAAGCAGCAGTAGCAAACGAGAGAGGCACTGGGGAAAAGGATGGATTTTGCTGCTAATTACTGCTAATCACATTTCACTGCACAGTACAGCTAATGGACTGGGAAGCACAATTCACATCCAGGTAATACTTCTCCAACCTGAGAAGAAACATCTGCTGACTTCAAAGATTCATAAATACATTAGAAGTAAAAACCAGAGAGAAATAATCTAGACAAGATTTAGCCACTTTTAAAAGTATTTGGGCCAGATTTCATGTGTGAGTGATGCACTCTCTGACTGTATGTAATTTCTTTCAAAGACCTAGTTATGCCTGATAAACTCAGAGAACCACAAAGTATTAACCTATAGCTTCAAATACGTATATTCTCCTGCTGTTTTGCCTTTTTAAAAAATATATTTTATTGATTATGCTATTACAGTTGTCCCATTTCCCCCCCTTTATTGCCCTCTGCCCTGCACACCCCCTCCCACCCTCATTTCCCTTTAGTTCATGTCCATGGGTCATATATATACATAAGTTCTTTGGTTTCTACATTTCCTACATTATTCTTAACCTCCCCCTGTCTATCTTCTACCTACCATTTATGCTTCTCATTCCCTATACCTTTTCCCCCTCTCTCCCCACCCATTCCCCTGATGATAACCCTCCATGTGATCTCCATTACTGTGATTCTGTTCCTGTTCTAGTTGTTTGCTTAGTTTGTTTTTGTTTCTGTTTTAGGTTTGGTTGTTAATAACTGTGACTTTGTTGTCATTTTACTGTTCATATTTTTTATCTTCTTTTTCTTAGGTAAGTCCCTTTAACATTTTGTATAATAAGGGCTCGGTAATGATGAACTCCTTGAACTTGACCTTATCTGGGAAGCACTTTATCTGCCCTTCCATTCTAAATGATAGCTTTGCTGGAGAGAATAATCTTGGATGTAGGTCCTTGCCTTTCATGACTTGGAATACTTTTTCCCAGCCCCTTTTTGACTGCAAGGTTTCTTTTGAGAAATCAGCTGACAGTCTTATGGGAACTCCTTTGTAAGTAACTGTCTCCTCTTCTCTTGCTTCTTTTAAGATTCTCTCCTTATCTTTCATCTTGGGTAATGTAATTATGATGTGCCTTGGTGTGTTCTTCCTTGGGTCCAACTTCTTTGGGACTCTCTGAGCTTCCTGGACTCCCTGGAAGTCTATTTCCTTTGCCATCTGGGAGAAGTTTTCCATTATTTTTTCAAAAATGTTTTCAATTTCTTGTTCCTTTTCTCCTTCTGGCCCCTCTGATTCTGGTGTTGGAACGTTTAAAGACATCCTGGAGGTTCCTAAGCCTCTCCTCATTTTTTTGAATTCTTGTTTCTTCATTGTGTTCTGGTTGAATGTTTCTTTCTTCCTTCTGGTCTACACCGTTGATTTGAGTCCCAGTTTCCTTCCCATCACTGTTGGTTCCCTGTACATTTTCCTTTATTTCACTTAGCATAGCCTTCATTTGTTCATCTAATTTGCAACCATACTCAACCAATTCTGTGAGCATCCTGATTACCAGTGTTTTGAACTGTGCATCTGATAGGTTGGCTATCTCTTTGTCACTTAGTTGTATTTTTTCTGCAGCTTTGATCTGTTCTTTCATTTGGGTCATATATTTTTCATCTCGGCGCACCTGTTACGTTAAGGGGTGGAGCCTTGGGTGTTCACCAGGGTGGGGCAACCCGTGTTGCTGCGTTGTGACGCTGTACGTGGGGGAGGGATCCAAGAGGGAACAAAGCGGCTTGCTCTGCTCTCTGACAGTTTTCAGTCACTTCCCCCAGTTCCCACAATCAAATCGGGCCCTTCAGGTGCTGATTCCCGGGTGGGTGTTTTATGTACGTTCTAGGACCCTGTGGGTCTGTCCAACGAACTCCCCTATGAGGCTGGGAGTTTCTCCCGCTACCTCAACTCCCACAAGTGTTTTCAATCAGACGTTTGAGGCTTTATTTCCCTGCACTAGAACCCTGGGTTGCGGGATCTGTCTCACTCCCCAGTTGTTCCTCCCAGTTTAGCTGCATGTGAATGTGGGACCGCCAAGTCCGCAATACACAGCCTTGTCGGGTCCTCCAGGTGCTGCCTTGCCCACCAGCTGCAGCCTTGCCGCGAGTCCTCTCCGCCCTGGCTGCCTGTCTCTGCCCTTCCTACCAGTCTGGATGAATGTTTCTTCTTCAACTCCTTGGTTGTTGGACTTCCATACAGTTCGATTTTCTGTCAATTCTGGTTGTTTTTGGTTTTTTAATTTGTTGTTTTCTTTCTTTTGGTTGTGCGAGGAGGCACAGTGTGTCTACCTATGCCTCCATCTTGGCCAAAAGCTGGTTTTGTCTTGTTATAGATCAATTAAGGTCCACACGTATTTTTTCTTCTCAAGAGATGATACAGGGCTTGACACAAGGATATTTCTATAAAAAGTACGATTATAATCTGCAATTTAGGTTAATTAATGAGAATTTTTGAAGCCTTTCATTCTTTTGGAGATAGGCCAAAATCATAGTGCAAGTCCTTCATCAACTTGACAATCCCGATTGACAAATTAGTGGGCTTGGACATATTTTCTCTTGCTTCCACTAGTATATTGTCCTCCCTAAGTACAGCAGTACCTTTGTACTCATCCTTAATTTGTTCCAGAACTCATGACAAATACTGAAACTGACAAGTGCCAAATGATGCATTTTCTCTTGTGGGGTGGTGTCGTGACTCACACAGGTTCTAGCAAGTACGAGGAGTCCTGAGCAGGTGCTGGGTGCTGAAACTTTTTTTTTTCCTGCCAAAACGTGACAAGTACAGAGTTTGATGAGTTCTGAGTCTGATGAGTGCCGAGGTCTGACTGCACTTAATTTTTATCTCAAAGCTTCTTCTAGAAGAGCTGTGCTTAGGACCAGTCTGTGAAAGATAATTCCAGCAACTGACAAGCTCTGGGAGGGAAACCAGGGGAAGAGTCAGAAATAAAGCTATGGTGCTTACCCAAAGTTGCAAAACAGAGGGAGCTCCAACAAACCAACTGTATTTCTGTGTTCACCATGTATTTGTAGGGACACTACAATTTTTGATTTGGTAGAGGTAAATTAATATGGACTTTCCAAAAATGCAATGATATACAATCAGACCTGCAAGGTAGCAGCATGTCCCATATCACTGCTGGCGCTGGTTGGTGGGATTCTTTAAAGGCAATTTGATGGGTATTTAATTTAAATGATCATTGCTCCATCATTAGGTTGATCATCTTTTTATGTTTTATACATACTGTAGATTTTCTCTTCAATGAATTGACAATTTCCTTAGCCTATTTTTGAGTTTTAAAAAATTACTTGAAGCTACTTGTATATTAAAGTCTATTGATTAACTTTGTGTATGTGGTCCTTTTTATGTTTCTTGTCCACTACAATCAAGAGTATTTATAAGATAGCTGCGGAGTATAAAGAGAAAAACAAACCCCCCTTTCATTTGTCACCCCACTCCCACAGCAGTTTATAGTCTGAAGTCCTCAGTATGTACTTCCCTATTTCTACTCCTGACACTACCCCACATAATTAGCTTTGTCATTCCCATTCACAACCTCAACATTTTGTTTGTGCCTCTCAATAATCTGCCAGTTTTATTTAACTCTATAGCAATAGAATCACATGTATTCATCTGTATTCACCAGTAATTTGCTTCTCAATGTCTTGTTCCAGAGATTCACCCCTGTTTTGTTTCTGTGTGGCTTATTCATTTTCCCTCCTGTACCGATTCATTATAGGAATATATAGGGTCTGGCACCAATAATGCCCCTTTTAAAATTACAAAATCATAAGGATGTAATTCTGTAACATAACAATATCACACTCAAGCATACCATATGACATTTTAGGTGAAATGCTCAAATTAAAACATAAATTATTACACCCATATTATTACCCTACCAACCATATTCAAGCAGGCTGTACTTCTGCCAAACCCTATATTGCAATTTATTTATCTATTCTACTGGAGACTACTCTAGTGATTACTGGTTTTTGGTTGTTCCCAGGTTTTCCCATTATGCAACAGGGCTGCTGTGAATATTCTTGTATGTGATTCCTAGTAGACAAGTGTAGGATTTCTTTAGGTCCTATAAACAGGCAAAGACTTGCTGGGTCAGAGGGTGGGCACATGTTCAACTTTACCAGGTAATGCCAAATGGTTTCCAAAGAGCTTGTACCAATTTATACTTCCACCAGCAAATATTCAATTCATGGTTATCTCACATATTTGCCAGTATTTGGTAATATCAGATTTTAATATTTTTGGCAATATGGTGGGTATAAAATGATATGTCATTTGATTTATTTCATACTTTCCTGATTACTAATGGGGTTGAACACCTTTCCATAAATATTATTATAGCCATTCGGTTTTCATTTTCTATGAAGTGCCTATTCAGAACATTACACATCTTTCTCCTGTATTATTTGTCTTTTTCTTTTTAGTGCTGTATAGGAGTTATTTACACAATCTGGACACTAATCCTTTGTTAGTTACATAGGCAGTAAACATCTTCTCCAAGTTTGGGAGATGCTTTATTGTGTCTTGAGAAACAGAAGTTTCTAATTTTAAGATCATTTGACTTTATCAATCTTTTCCTATTTTTTTTACATCTTGTTTAAGAAATCCTTCCCTAGCCTAAAGTCACAAAATGTTCTCATATATGCTATTTTAAGATTTTAATTAATTAATTAATTAATTAATTAATTAATTATTTTGGGGCAGAGGGGAAGGGAAGCAGAAAGAGAAGAAGTAGAGAAACATCAATGTGTGGTTGCCTCTAGCTCACCCCCTACTGGGGACCTGGCCTGCAACCCAGGCAGGTGCCCTGACTGGGAATCAAACCAGCGACCCTTTGGTTGGCAGGCTGGAGCTCAATCCACTGAGCCCCACCAGCCAGGGCTAGTTTTTCAAGTTTTATAGTTTTATATTATCTAGTTAAGTCTTGAATCCTCCTCGAATGAAATTTTTGCATGGTATGTCATGGGGGGAGGGCTATCATAGTTTTTAAAAATATGGATGACCAATTTTCCCAAACAATTTAGTAAAGGCTATTCTTTCTCCACCATCTATACATGCGGCTGTCATGAAATGGTATACAATCTCATTCTAAGCTCTTTAATTTTGTTTCATAGTTTATTTGTGTTCCTCTGTATAAAAAAATGCACAGAATTAAATAATTCTAGGCATCCCCCAAGGCCCTCCACCTCAGTCTTCTTTAAGAGTTTCAGGTATTTTAGGCCTTGTTTTCTTTCTTATAAATTTAGAATCAGGTTGCCAAGTCCCACAAAATATCTGTTATACTAAATCTCTAGGTCAGTATGGACAGAAATGAGGTTTCTTTTTTGCTATTCATTTTTTTAAATGACGAAGGAATTTTACAGTGAACAAACATATATCCATCACCTAACTTCTACAATTTCCATCTTGCTACATTTTCTTTATCATACAGCCATTTCTCTACTCATCTATTAATCCATTAATTTTTAATTGTATTTCAAAGTTGCAGATACTTCACCTTTATATACATCAAAGTATTTATTTTATATAGTTATTTTATATCTTGTGTGTGTGTATATATGTGTGTGTGTATATTCATTTCAGATATGAAAGATGATACAGTTGACCCTTGGAGAACATGGGTTTGAGCTGCACGGGTCCACTTACACACAGATTTTTTTCAATAAATATACAGTCGGCCCTCTGTATCTTTGGGTTTTGCATCGATGCATTCAACCAACCATGAATTAAAAATCGTATTTTTGATCTGTGGTTGGGAATCTGTGGATGGGGAGGGCCACCAGTATGCTTTATTCTCCCCCAGTCTATATAAGGGAATATGAGCATTCACAAATTCTACTATCTGTGGGGGTCCTGGAACCAATCCCCCATGGATACTGAGGGACACCTGTATTTAAGACTTTGGAAAGTCAAAATTTATACATGAATTTTTAACTGTGTGAGGAGGGTCAGTGCTGCTAGTCCTCCATGTTCAAGGATCACTCTTTAACCCAGTCTCCTTGGTTACTTTAAAGGTGCACGTCAGATGTGGCAGGAAGAGAATGAACCTACTCTATTCATCTCTGCATCATTTAACTTGTTTAAACAGGAACTTATTACTTCTGTAAATTAAAAGACACTATTAAAAAGACAAAATCTTTTGACACTGCTTTGAAATTCTGGTATTAATTCTAGGAACCTTTTAAAAAATGTAATTGACTAATCCCCCGCATTGCCTCT
>VMDR010005539.1:0-50949 GCA_007922815.1 Macrotus californicus
AAAAAAAAAAAAAAAGTGCAACAATGATCAGGGTCTGCATCTGGTCTCCAGGCTGACGATGGTTTCTCTGGCATCCTGGGAAAATGTAATGGAAACCGAGGTGTCGACATCTATGTTGATTTCATAGTGACCATCACCATCCTGGAAGGAGGTGATCTGACATCTCAAGACCACCTCAAAGTAATGAACTTTGACAGAGCTGCAGATGCAAGTCTTCCCGTGGTTTCCTTCTACTTTAATGTCTACAACATCAGCCTAACAACTTATGTCCCATAAGCACATGGGAGGAGTGTCTGTGAGATTTTACCTGGTGGTTCTCTTCTTCTTGTGGCCTCTCAGGGGCCTCTGCCCATGAGCCCTGGAATAGAGATATGAGCCCACATAGCAGCTTGAGTACAATCTGATTTGCAGAAGAGACTGGAAGATCTCATCAGGTGGTGAATTAATCATCATAAAGTCATAATTTAAATGGTAACTTGAGCTTTCCATTCTGTCAGCTTCACCTATAAAGCCGGGAGCATAAAAGGATTCATCCTCATCCTCTTTGAATATCCCCTTTAAAAACATGCCCCCCACCATGCACATGGCAAGTGCCAATGTGAGCCATGTCAAGAAATCCATCTATCCAAACAATATGGAGGTAAACAGAGGCAGATTCCAGATGCTGAGGAGGAATGCAGTCTGAGACAGCCTGAGATCTCCAAAGTGAGCAGCAAGCCTGTCCAGGTGGCAGAGCTAGAAGGTGAAGTTTGCCCTTGAGCTCCACTGAGGATAAGAAATCCAGGCAGAGAGCCCGGTAGAGCATTTGGCCACCACAAGGCATCTGGACAGGCCACTACCTGATGTGGGCAGGGCAATGTCTGGTATTTCTACACTCAGGCATTGTTCAGGATATGTATATTGAAATATATATATTCATACATGTAAATACATGAAAAATGGATGGGGCACAAGGATCTTCACTTAACTGTATTGTTAGAACTTTTATCATGAGAATAAGTGAATGTATTATTTGTGCAATTAAAATAAATTTTACATAATTTCATACAGTTTTAAACCAATGTATTTGGACCACAGATTTACCCAATTCTACTTGAGTATGCTAAGGAAACAGAGGTTATGTTACTTTCTTTACAACTGATCCAATTTTCCTCCCCATCCCTCGGGCCAATGAAAGGGTGGGATCAGAGAAAATGGACAAACATTCAACTTCCCAGCCAGTAGTGCCTCAGTTTCTGACGGTTGACGGTCTTTGCTGAATAACTCAGTCCCTTTCTGATACAATATCTATGTCTCAGATTCCTTCCTTCTGCCTCTGCTTCTCTCTGAGAGGCTATCTGAGTGTTTGGGGACTTCCATGTCCTCATGGCTGAGAGGAAAGGGGGCTTCAACCCTAAAGGGATCCTTTGGGTCATCCTGGCCAACATACCACCTGGTCTGTGGGGGAGTCAGCCCAGTGCCTCCCTGGAATCCTGGGTCCCAGCCATAGGCCCATCATGTGCCTGCATCCCTATCACCTCGTGAACATGCTGCTCCATCGCCAGGACTCCCACACACAGTGTGCACAGGCTGTGGGGACCTGGGTGCTGCCCAGGCTCACCTAGCAGGCTTCACCCTCAGCCATGGCTGTGTGCCCCTCCTGTTTCCTGGTGATCTGTCTCGGAGTCAGAGGCCAGGCTTCTCCTTCAGAACTACAGCCCCACTCTGGCTGTGCCCAAGGAACTGGCTCACGCCCCTCACCAATTCAAGCTCACAACACCTGGATGGGTCTCTCCTCAGCATTACTCAGGTGAGGTGCCTGTGACTGAAGGCATATGTAGAGGCACACAGGGCCTGGCGTCTCTCTAGGTTGGAAGAGGGCAGCTTCAGCTTCCCTTCCTCACTACCACAACCTCCCCTATATCAACTCTCCTTCTCCCAGAAATTCCAGCCTTCATGCAGAAGAGGGATCCCCTTTGTTGTCCCCCAGCCTTTGGGGGGAACTGTGTCCCCTAAATTCACATGTGGAGATCCTAAGCCCAGCACCTCGTCATGTGGCTGCATTTAGAGATAGTGCCTTTAAAGAGGTGATTACATTAAAATGAGGCTATTAAGGTGGGGCCAGAACGCAACATCTCAGAAGATGAGGTCAGGACACAGACACACAGGGGGAAGGTGGCCGTCTGCAAGCCAAGGAGAGAGGCCTCAGAAGAAACCCACCCTGCTGACACCTTGGACCTTTAGCCTACAGACTAGTGAGAGTACAGGCTTGTGTTGTCTACACCACCCAGGTCTGGTTTTTCGTTGTGCAGTCCTAGCAAACTAATGTGCCCTCTGTACTACTCAAGAAACTCTAAGTGCTAAGCCACCAGGCCTGGCTCTCTTCACAGGTGAACTCTGGGGCAACCCAAACTAGGAATTACTGTGGACAAAAATACAGTGGTTAATAATGAAAAATATTATCTCCATTACACAGGTGCTGTAATGAATCATCCATTTGGGAGCCTAAGATCTGCATTTCCCCTAACCAGCAGACAACTACCTGCCCGGCTGGACTATCAGGCTGTGAACAAATGCAGACTCAGAGCAAACCGAATGCTAGTAAGGAGAAAGTGTTTAGAAGCACAGCCAACCATCCATCTCAGATGCTCTGATTATAGCTCTGATTATATCTCCTGTAAAAATAGGTCCTTGTGTGTGTGTGTGCGTGCGTGTGTATTTCCACGTGTCTTAGTGACAACTTTTACCTTTGTTTTTGGCAACCCCAAATAAGGATACGAACCCACATATGCTGGCAAGAGCGAGCAGCGGTGTTAACAGTGACTTCTCATTACACTGGGAAGCAACCCCCAAAGACTCTCCCAGTGCATGCTGTGAGCTTCCGACATGCCCGCTCCCTTCCCCCAGCCTGACCCCAGCCTTCTGACTGGCCAACAGAGCCCTTTGTTCTCTCTTTGGCCCTCATCAGAGAGGTTTCTGCAACCTTCTGCTTCTCAGCCCAACCAGTTTAAGGGGCAGTCCTCTCAGAAAGGAGAAGGAGGAGGCTGTGTCCCCCCAAACCCCCCACCTCCAACAGCCTCTGTTGTCTCGGCCCCCAGTGTTGCTCTCACTTCATTCCATTTGTGACGCCAGGTGGAGGTGTCACTGTGGCAGCCACCAGTCTCCATCTTCCTTGAACATTCCCGGTCCCGCGGGGGGCTGGGGCCGCTGCCCCTCTGCACTTTGGAAAAGCAATGGAATCCCTTATTTGGCCTGAATGACAGCTGAATAGCAAGGGGTCCTTTTGAATATCAGCGTCCTCTACTGAGGCCCAGCCAGGATCACACTGAAGACCGAGGCCACATTACCTCCTGTCCTCTGAGTCCCTTTCCTGGCTGCACTCTGAAGTGTCCCAGATGCCTGAGCATCAGAGGTGACAAAGAGAGCGTGTTTGTTCAGGAATGTGCTGAAGGAGAGACCCGGGATAGCAACTGAGCAGCTAGGAGCCTGCCTATGGCTCATCAGTATAATTTCTCTGTAGTAACGGAGATTCTTTCAGTCGAAAATAATTCATCTCTTCTTGCAGCGGCAGGTGTTTGGGACAGTATTTTACTTTTAGCAAACCCACACAAGGTACGAGAAGCCCCATACACAGAAGACAGGAATTAGTCACATGCAACAGTTGGGACCTGGTTCCTTAACAGCCAGACAGGAATTAGAAAGGAAGCTCAGGCTTTTTGAAGAATCTCTTTTATGGCTCCCAGAAAATGTGCCTCAAATCATATCTATGGCTTCCCCTTGCAAGTGACATAAAACTCAAGATAAACTCATTAAGACAAAAAAGAAAAATCATTGCCATAGAACTGAGGGGTCGGAGCAAGCGGCAGGCATGGGCTGACCCAGGGTTCAAACGACACCACTAGCAACCTCTCAGGTTTTCACCACTCTGCGCTGACTCCTTTCTTGCTTGGTCTTCTCTCTCACGGCCGAAAAATGACACAAGGAGCTCCGGGCCAACTGGTGCCAACCCAGTGCACAAGGGGAAGCAGAAGACATCTTTGTCCTGACATTCACAGCAAAATCTCGGTAGGCTGTCTCTCTGACTGTGAGGCAGCCATGCACCAATTACTGAGGTCCCAGAATGCAGTAGACACACTGGCTCAAGCCTGGGTCACTCGACCCAGACTGGCATATGACCGAGACTGAGGGAAGGACAGTCCACAGACACCGCGGGAGCTGCTGCCAGGAGACCTGGGAGAGAGCCTGTGACACCAGAGGCAAACAGCCCCAGTCCTTTACCAACGTTTAAGAAGCTCCAGCTGTGTGCAGAGGCTTTCCGTGCCCCAGCTATTTGCTCTCTCTGCACCACCGCCCCGACTTCACAGCTGGCAAAACTGAGGGTCAGTGCCCCCGAAGGACTCGTCCCGTGCTAACCAGCGCATGGGTGGCAATGGCAGGTTTGAAACTGGGGTCCAGGTTTGAAATCCCGATAGGGTGGAGGCCTCCCTTTGCCTCCCCAGGTGCCACTTGGCATCGTAGACCCTGCAGGTATTTGACAATAAATTTGTGTTTGTTAGTGTAATGAGTTTGGTCTAACTTTTCTATCACTGGCAATGGAAAGAATCCTAGCGGATATAGCGATTACTATTAGCACGGCTGGTCTGTTTTCAGAAAGTGAAATTCCACTGAATCCCTGAGAACTGAGCTCCTGCAAAGAGCCAACAGTCTATCTCTTCCTGGGATCTCCACACCACCAGTTCTGGAAGCATCAGCAAGTTCAAATTCATCCTAAGAAAGCATCATTTATTTTCAAAGTGAATCACCTACACCCCCATCTCCAGCTCCTTCCCACTAATCATAGCGAAGACTGCTGTAGCTTTCCTTTCCGTGCTGAATCAGAAAGCTTCTTATCTTATCTGAACCAGATACAGCCCCTCCTCGAATCTGGGGGCACGGCCCAGCAAACACCTGCAAAGAACACCCAACACTGCTGATGTTGCCAAGCATCCATCTTCATGACGAGCTGACTGAGGTCGCAGCAGAGAGCCAGAGAAATCAATATGGGAGCAAAGATAAGCTTCCAGGTGAGTGGTGGGGACAGATGACAGGTCGCCTGGCTGTTTCGAATGTCCGACATTTAGGTTGTCAAAGCCAAGCAGAGAAACTTAAGCCTCAAATTCAGCCATTCTGACTGCAGCTGAGACAGGAGCTCCCTAAGCTCCTGATTGCTCCTCCCAGCTCTGCGTCCAGCACAGCTGCCGTTCATGTTTCACGGGTGAACGAAGCTTTCTACTTATTCAAACTGCGCTCAGATATATTCCCTGCTTTCAGCTGATTACCTGCCTTCACGATGTTCTTTTTTGGTTAATGCCTTTGGCAGGCTGCAAACACCAACATATACCAACGTTTGGTTTCCCCTCTTGTGGATCAGTCTCTAACCCATTCTCTCTTAGCTGCACGTTAAATTCACCTGTGAGCTTTGCTTTGTTTTTAACTCGCGTACCCCCATTCATCTTTGGTAGGATAGTTTAACCTTTTCTTGACGTAGCTTAGCATCTAAATGCCTGAAACAACACAGAGCCTCGCTGTGTGGGGGTGTCCTGCTATTTTCTACACTGGTCTTTCTTTTTTTAAAGTGCTGATCGTGATCTGCTCAGAGCTCATCAGATTAGAAAACGCTTGAGATCTTAATTTGTGTGGCTCTCCCTGGCTGTCTTCTTGCAGTTTGAGTCCCATAACCTGGTTTTTCACCATTCCATGCCTCTGGGTATTTTTGCAAGAGCAGAATGCAGACATTGCCTGAAGTCAAAGCCTTTTTCAGACTTTTGCAAAAACCTAAATTCTTTGATGAGATTATGCTCGATGTCTTTGAGGCGGAAAGGGAGAAATGACTTTGGAGGGTGACAGAGGTTAGAAACTGATTCCTGCCAGATGCAAACAGGAGAGAGGGGAGGGGCTCTGGAGTTGCTGTGAACTTCATCCCGTTGACTGAAAGTGTAACAGGGTGCAGCCAAAGGAGGGTGGGGGGGACAAATGGGGATTTGTAATGGGGTCCAGAACTCAGGATGTCCAGGAAATATTAGAAAAAAATATATACAGGATGTCCTCACCCCCACAAGTCTGAGCTGGGGGTGGGACACATGGAGCAGGGCCATTGAGAGCTGTTTTACATAGCAACAGCTTTGCAAGATAACCTCTGAATGGTCATTGAACATATCTATAACATTTAACTGGTTTCATGGATATGTTAAACAGCTGTGGCCAAACTTGAGGCAGGGGGATGGGAGTGACTTCCACCCAGGATGTAAATGGGAGACAACTCCCCCTGGTTACAGAGCCTGGTAAGAGCTTGGAGATGATTGGCTCCACACCTGCCCAGACTTTCTATGGCAGCCCAGAGAAGCTGGAAAAATCCGGGAATGCTGGCAGGTGTGGCTGATTGTGGGAGGAGTTGGAGGTGGGGGAGGATTGGCGCTGGGATTTAAACCCAAGCTCAGCAGCCATGATGAGAAGCATACGTGGCTCTGGCGGGGGTTAGTTCTACGGCTTTGGGGTGCCCTTTGCCACAGAGCTTAGGAAACCGGAAAGCAAGATGCAGCAGTGATGCAGAGCTCTGTCTTAGCAGTTTGGAAGAATGCAGGAAAGACACTGCGGGAAGGAGAGGGGTGAAAGGACTCTTGCTGGTGGGCCCTGAGAAGGTGCCACATGGTTTTGGATTAACTGGAGATGGCGGTGGTGGCACAGCTGATGGTGCCGGAACCGAAGGACTGCCTGAACCATGGACTTCTACTTTTCCTGAGATATGGTACTCCGGACTGGGCAGAGGGGGAAGGAAGGACTGTGTGTCTGTGGCTATTCTAAAGGACTTCAGTATTTTTAATGAAGACATTAAGTCATTACTCTAAGTCTGTATAACTTGTAAAATAAATAATGCCTTTCCTTTTCACCAATCTCCGGCATTGAGAGACGTCTTTCCCTGGCGAGCCTAGTACAGGGAGGGGGGTGCCCCAGAGCACAAGGGTGGTAATAATATAGGTAATAATATATCATTTGTTCCTCCCCGCCCCTCACCCCCGGGTCTGTTCTGTAACAGAAGGTGTCGAGGCCCCCAGGATGAGAGGTGACTGCGTGGTGTCTCTGCAAGGCTGGACTCCGAAAGTTCCCAGGCATGGCAAACATTTTGATGTCCCCAAATGGAAAGAGTCAGAGGCAGCTCAACAAAGCGACTGCGTTGGGAAAGGAGGGTATCTGCGACCATTGCCACAACCACCGATGCATCAAACACCCAGCCCTATTTCCAGGTGCCCCCGAGGCCCCTGAAATTTTCATGGAACCCAAGAACCAGGAAAGGTTGCAGAGCCTATCTATAAATGAGGCTGCTGTTCCCATTGAGACAGACAAGTAAGCCAGGACAAGTGGCACAGGGAAACTGAGACTCAGTTCTGTGGCCAAGCAGTTTACAGCCTCCTGGTAAATCCCATAATCCAATCTCCCCTGACCTAGGATGCTTAAGAGTAAATGGTGTGTACTTCTCTTCCCCAACCAGAGGGTAAATAGCTCAAATCCTTCTGCTCAGGAAGATAATGATAACAGAAATCCAATCACTGCCATTTGTGCCAACACCCAAGCACAGATGAAATTAAGGAAATAAAACTCACTTTGGCACAGCAGCATGAAGCTGATGACTATTCTATTGAGATCCTTCCCGAAACTCCGGGCCTTTAAAACCTTCAAGCAGAAGGATCCAGGGCACTCTCTTCCTCTGGAGAGCACGCTCATGCCTTTCTTCCCACATGCGTGCATCTCCTAAACTCTATGGGACCCCACAAGACTTGCAACCAGGGGAGCAAGGGGCAGTGGTAGCTCATCCCAGGCTAACCACCTAAGCCTGTCTCCAAAGCCCCCTTTTCTCTGACTTTCCAGTGAACCAAAGCAGCCCACCTTGGCTCATTTCCATTTCTAAGGAGCTAAAGCAGAGCCCTGCCTAGGCTCTCTTCTGTTCCTCGTTTCACTGTCTCCAGCTTTAATAAACGTCCTCTCAAAATCACCTGGTTCACATAGTGAAATCTTTCTTACACGAAGTCGGACCCACACACGGTGGGCCAGCCCAAGGCTGACTGGCTCCAGGCCCCATCTCCATCTTGGTGCAATGTGTACCCAGTCAGACTTAAATCAATTTAAAATAGAACTGAGATGTAACCTTTCATTCGTTCCTGGAGTAGTCTGACGTTCATCACACCTTAGTTCTACTTCCACTGTTCCCTGTCCTGCATCCTTTCTTCTCCATCCGCGTTGCACAGACCAGTTCCTTGGTTCTCCCCATTTCACAGACAAAGGTGAAGCCCACGGTGGATTAGGACCTGGTATGGCCACTGAGCCAGCTCCAAGAGAGCTGGGCCTCAAATCCAGCCTCCAGCATAGTCCACTGGGGGTGAGAGGTTGCTGCTGCTCAGGGTGGCCCCCCAGGCACTCCCAACAGTGCCTGGGTGCGCACAACAGGTCAGAGGCAAGGGGTCTTCATCCACCTTCACCGTGCCCCGGAGAGCAGAGGGCTTGGACTGTGCTGCCCTTTTAGATAGAATGGTACCACCCCTCACACAGGTCCAAGAATGCCAGTGTTGTGGGCAGGCTGAAGGGCAGAGCTCACTCCAAAGGCTCTGTTAAAAGGTAAACTGAGGCACAATCAATTTGTTGTTCTAGAGTTAATTTGAGCATACGTGAATTGGAATCAGGCAGTGCCAAAGCAAAAGTGGTTAAGGCATGCTCCGGGAGAAGAGCTAGAGGTGGGGGAAAAGGGGGAGTGTTTATAGAGAAGACACAGAAACAAAGTAATTGTTTGTTTATAGCTTAAGTGGTTGCCTTAGTGACTGTTCCTGATTAGTTGCTCTTAAATTTCCCCAGCATGGGTTTGAGCACATGGCCTGGCTTAGGTTTTGGTTTGCTCACGCAGGCTACCTGGACATTAGGGCGACCCCGTCTAAAGGCCTCCTTGTTAAACCCTTCACCAGGCCCCAGTTCAGTGTGTGTGGCTGGGGGACAGGAGGAGGGCAAATGTCCCAGTGTTCCCACAAAGATCAGCCACCTGACATAGGATCAACTCTCCCGCTGGATTCTCAGATTTCAGAAGGTGTTTAAAACAGACTGAGCACCCTCAGTTTTCAAATCTCGTGCCAAGCACAGCGTTCTAAAAAGCCTATTCCTCGACACAGGTCCTTCTACCCTCGGAAAACTGTGTATCCATGGTGCTGTGGATCTTTAAAAAGAACAAAACTGCTTTTCTCATGTTTTCACCCTAAATGTGGTGACATACACATAAAATTTATCATCCTAATAATTTGCGAGTGTGCGGTTCGGTGGCCTTAAGTGCCTTCACGCTGTTGTGCAGCCGTCACCTTCTGTGTCTTCAGAGCCCTCTTCATCTTGCGGAACCAAAACTCTGTCCTGTTAAGCACCTGCTCCTGTTCCCTCCCTGCCCCGGACAGCCACTGTCCTACTTTCTGTCTGTGCGAACCCGACCACTCCAGGTACTGCGTGCAAGTGAAATCGTACAGCGCAGCACGTGTACTTCTGGGACTGGTTTACCTCACTTAGCAAAGTCTTCAAGGTTTATCCACATCGAGGCCTGTGTCAGAATATCCGTCCTTTTTCTGGTGAATAACATTCCATTGTATGTATCTATCACACGTTCTTTACCCATACATCTGTTGATACATATTTGGGCTGCTTCCACCTTTTGGCTATTGAGAATAATGCTGCCATGAACAGGGATGTTCAAATATATCTTTGAGACCCAGTTTTTGATTCTTTTGAGTATATATGCAGAAGCGGGGTTGCTGGATCATATGGCAGTTCTATGTTTAACTTTTTGCGGGACCACCATGCTGTTTTCCATTGTAGTGAAGACTGGATTTTTGGAGGAATTTTCCAATATTTCAAATGATTCAGGAATGAAGCTGACCTTTACCTGTTATTCTGATTTAGAAAGGGCTTATTGTCCTTATTTCTAGAAGGTGACTAGAAACTGCATAAAATATTAATGCAGAATATCTCATGCAACTCACTCACATGCAGCCCAAGCTGTTCACCTTGGAACGAGATGCCAGGCTTTTGCTGCATCATTAGTCTCGGAAGTAGCCTTTCCCCATGGCCCCAGTGGGCTGCCTGGACCTCTGGGCCAGAGTCCTATCTCTCAGTCCCTTGGGGCTCTTTGGCAGCATGGAGGTGGAGGAGTGGTTATTGCCCTGGGTACTGTGATTAGTGGCTCTACCAGGACCATGTAGAGTTGGAGAGGGTCAACTTCTCCTCCAAATTACAATGTACTGTTGACAGAACAAGAGAGGAGGCTCCTGGGCAGGTCATAATCAGATATCCCTTGCACTTTCCAGCTTGGCTCGCCACTGTGCTTGTATGTATGCACTTCCCCCCACCCCCATATTCTAATTTTTCATAACCACTTGTTATCTTGGAGGAGCTTTACATGCAATAACCACTTCATGGATGACCAAAACCACAATCTTTCCCTCCTTCCCCCAAAGGTGTCCATCCAAAGCCGTGTCTACTTACTATATCCAGCCTGGAAGTCCAGGATCTCTGAGAAATGTCCCTTCTGCCTCAGGTTCTATGATGCCCCTACTTCCTCGACACTCTGTCACCTGGGAACCCAATAGTGAATTTAACTACCACTCCTATATCTTGTATAGATTAATAAGAAGAGAAGGAAAAAGAGAAAATACGTTTTTAAGATCGTTTTAACAGAAAACAAAAGGAATTCAAGTAAAGGCTATGGGCTCCATTTTTACTTTCCTCACCCAGCACAGCTCATATTTGTGACTCCTCAGCCCAGCTGACCCCTCCTGACTCTCCTCACTGCCATACCCTTGTTGACCAGAGTTCTTTTCCTGGCAAATAAGTACAAACACTGCATCTTTAGGGTGTCATCTCTTGCTGATCTGCCTGCATCACCTACCATCTTCACCACTGGGGCTGGTGGCAGAAGGGGAGGGCTTTTCTGTTCCAGATTCCTTTGGGAAGGAGAATCTCTACTGTCCCAGGGCAATCAAGTCAGAAGACTCTAAAGCCCCCAAGAATGACACAAGGACCTAAAAAATAACCAGGGCACAATCTTAGGTTCCAATCTGATGGAATTTCATTTTGACCCTTAGTGAAAGTATTTCTTGCTATAAACAGATACATGAGGAAACTGAAGACATATTATGAAAGAGGGTCCTGGATGGGAGCACCCCTTCTCCACTACCTATTGCACATTAGGTCAGAATATATTCCACATCCCAATGGACAGTGTCCCGAGCTCATGAGCTGTCCTCTCCAACTGGGACTGGGACTCCAGCTGTTTTTTCAATAGACCGTTGGAATGTCTTTAAAGGAAGCTAGCTTTTGAAACTGGGTACCACATAAAACCAGTAACACTCATGGGCATCAGTCCATTGCTTCACTTCTTTTGCTCTAACATGACTTTCTTAATGGAAGGTGATGTGCTGAGAGACACCATGTGCTCTAAAAGCCACTCAGTACGTCCGTGCTGCTGGAGGCAGGGCAGGAGGGGAAGAGCAAACTCAAATGGCAAATAGGTATCCCTTCTGGGGAGGTCACACAATGGAAATAGCTCAGTAGGTCATCTGACTGTCACTAAGTGGCTGACTGGTCCCTCAGAATATGGTACAATATAGAACCCGAGTTTGGGGCTCTCAGATCTGCCATTTGTGGGTCCATTTTTCTGACCCTCCAGGTTTTTCATGTGTAAACTAGGGATGATCAAGTCGGCTAAGGACAAATGAGTGACTGCCTATAAAGCACGAAGAGCGGTGCCTGGCACTGGCGGGTTTAAAAAGAATTATGCGCCACCATCACTATTACCATGCCAGTGTTGGAAGACAGTCCTCCAAGGGCCTCTCACATTTCTGCAGGTCTTCTGAGCAGAGAGGCATGAAAGCATCTAGAAGATAGAATGTCTCTCTCCAGGGCGAAGGGCAGATTTGATTGCTGTTCGGGATAAGAATGAGAATGTTTCCCTCTGGGGCAGAGGTTGAGCAGATTTGCTTGCAGCCCATTATAAGACATTGGAGCTTCCTAAGCTCAGGTCCTTCAGCTGGGACGTGCCCACCTGGGCTGCTCTACATTATCTCGGGGATTAAGGGGAACCGGCGCAAACATGAGGCTCATGCTCTCTGCTGTTCTGTGAGTGATGAAGACAGTTGTCTCTGATCCAGGAGCCTCATGTCTCCTGCTAGCATCCACGAAGCTGTAGCAAACTATATTATTTAGTCATCTCAGACCTTTCAGAGTTCACGACAACTAGAAGCTTAAAGCTGGTTGCCTCTGCTGGCAAATTAGACTCAGCAGGGCTGGTTTCCAGGACAACCTTGACCCACACTGTTAAACTCATTGCATCCAGGCCCTCGTGGATACCTTACCTGAGACCTATTAAAGCGAATATATATATATATATATATATATATATATATATATATATATATATATATATGGAATATATATATATATTCCCTTCATTAAGATGGCACGATGGTTGCTAATCAGATGACCTTAAAACAGGAAAATTATCGGGGCAGGCCCAACACAATTGCAAGGGTCCTTCACTGTGGAAGAGGGAGGCCAATGTTGAGTGTCAGGGTCCCTGAAGACATGTTGTTCCTGCTACCACCTTCATTCTGACCTTTCACTGTGAGCTGACATGGGAGCGGCCTTGTGGATAAATCTTGGGAATTCAGACTACGGCTCAGAGCTCACCTTTCCCAAAAAGCCCCCCGCCCCCTGACTCAGATGGCTCCTTCACTCTGCTTGGACCCTGCCCACTCCCACAGGGCCATGCTGCCAGCTTTTTAGTGCTCTGAACATTCAGTCTATTGGTTAGAAAACTACTTACTCCAGCCCTGCATTCTCCAAACTGATGGGTCCAAAACATACAGCCAAGGTGGCCTGATGCTCAGGGCAAGGCTGGCCTCTACTGCAGCCATCAGGAGATCCAAAGGCAGTCACCAAGGGAAAATGAGGCAGGCTGGACATGCGCTCTGGAGCACCGGATTAGCTACCCCAGTGTAGCTTCCTAAACATACAGCTCAACCGATTGCCGAGCATTGCAATAAGCCAGGCAAGACTGCATGGAGCTCTGGACCTCAACCCTCCCACGTCAGGCTGCAGCAGCCCTATGGGACATTAGGTGTTTGTCAGAGATGAGACAGTTTCAGAGAGAAGACACTTGCCAGGACCACATGGCTAGTAGACGGCAGAGCTGGGATTTGAACCTTCACCATGCTGGTGGTGTCTGATTTCCTCCCATGGTCTCGACTTGATGACACAGGGCATGTCACTCTCCACACCAGGGCAGTTTCTTTGCATGGTTCCCGCGTCAGCCTGTTGCTTCCTCGAAAGTTCCCCTAGCTCCTGAGATGGTGAGCATTCCAGCACAGGTGCCAATCCCCCAGCAGAGAAGTTTACCAGCTGGTAGTTAATTAGCCAGCACTTAACATCTAGGAGTCATAGACGCACCTGAAATGGGCTGACAGCAAATAAATACCAACCCCCAAGCAGGAGCAGCCTCCTCGCTGGCTTTCTCACTGACTTCTGAGCAGGTGACTGCTTTTTTGTCCTTGCCCTCTCCGTCCACTGCGACACCCAGAAGAAGTAATAAGTCTGTTTCCATCCTCTGGTGTTTATCTTCTTTGCCCAAGGCAGTTCTGCACGGCAAGGGCTAATCCAGCAGCTGATAAATCCTTTCCTGTACAATTGACCCCCAGCTTCAGGCTGAGTCAAGACCCTGGCCCCAGGATGAAACTCAACGCTGCCTCCCCCGTTTGTGCACATCAGGACCGGGATGGCCCTGTCTGCATGAGCTTTCGAGAGCTCCTGCCTCTCACCGGCAGTTTGCCCCAGCCCAGGAGAGCCGCACCCTGCCTCCTGATTCCTCTGGTCCTCACACTCTCTCCTCGATGCCTGGGCTCTATGCTCAGCGGCACTCAGTTCTCTTCAGGTCCCAGGTATTGGGGCAGGCAGAGCACAGGTCCCCTGAGCACTCAAGGGCAACGCTAAAGGATGTTCGCTGAAGTTTCTGACTGCCTCCACCCACTCAGGAGGCAGGCACCCGGGCAAATCCGGGAGTTTGGAATCACAGTGAGAGTATTTTGAGGCACTGCCTGCTGCCTTTTTTTTTTTTTAGGTGAAATTTACATAATATAAACGTAACTATTCTAAATTTACAATTCCATGACAGTACATTCACAAAGTTGTTCAACCATCACTTCTATATAGTTCTAGAACATTCCATTACCCCTAAAAAGACCCCATGCTCATAAGTAGTCACTCCCCATTCTTCCCCTTCCCAGCCTTTGGCGACCACTAATCCACTTTTGTCTCCACAGATTCGCCTGTTCTGCACAATACATGCAAATGGATTCAGACACTATGTGGCCTTTTTGTGTCTGGCTTCTTCGACACAATGTAATGTTTGTGAGGTTCATCCACATTGCCGCATCAGACAAACACCTATTCTGCCTTGTTTATAGCAGCGCTATTTACAGCAGCCGAAAGATGGGAAACCAGCCCAATGTCCATCAGTGGAGGCACAGATAAATAAAATGGGTATCTCCGTCTATACAATGGACGGTCACTCAGCTATAAAAATGAGTGAAGTTTCACACAGGCAGGAAGTGGGGTGTGGTTGCCAGGGCTGGGGGAGGTGGAATAGGACGTCCGTGCTCCGTGGGTGCAGGGAAGACGAGAACGTTCTGGACGTCCGTGCTCCGTGGGTGCGGGGAAGACGAGAACGTTCTGGACGTCCGTGCTCCGTGGGTGCGGGGAAGACGAGAACGTTCTGGACGTCCGTGCTCCGTGGGTGCGGGGAAGACGAGAACGTTCTGGAGACGGGCGGTGGTGATGGGTGCACAACATTGAGAATGCATTCAGTGCCACTGAGCTGCACACCTACAAATGACTAAGACGGTGAGTTTTGTTTTGTGTATTTACTACAACTGGAAAAAGGAGGTGGGAGAAATATCATAAGTGAAATTTACAAGGTTCCATAGCTACCAAGTGGCAGGAATGGGCACGGAATCCCTAAGGTTGGGAAGAGTCCCCGGATGGCCAGAGCAAGGGCAGAGTGATGGCAGAACCCTGGGACAGGGGTCTAGGTACCAGGCTGTGGGGCGGGCTCTGCCAACTGGCCCTGAGCATAATCCTGGACAAGACCCTCTCATTACTGGTTCTTTGGGGCTCTAAAAACAGACAACTTCTGCTTCTCTGCTTCTGAGTGTATGTCTGTGGTCACGGGACACCATTGCAGATGCTCAGAGCAGCCTCACAGGGGGCAGAGCAAGCTCCCTCCATCCTGGCCCAGCATCAGA
This sequence comes from Macrotus californicus, assembly GCA_007922815.1. NCBI lineage: Eukaryota > Metazoa > Chordata > Mammalia > Chiroptera > Phyllostomidae > Macrotus > Macrotus californicus. The sequence goes on from VMDR010005539.1 coordinate 15,333, forward strand.
TCTGGAGACTGAGCTACTAATTCAGGTGGTTGCGCCAGGTGCCAAGAGGCGCCCCAGGTACTCCCTGCCTGCAGAGAAAATAATGGTTTATGACTCTGAACTCACTGGAACGTGAGCTAGGTCAAAGTGGGAACTTGAGTGTTTGTTTAAATCTCTGTCCAAGAATCTCTTCACTTGTGGCTGGAAGATAATGAGTTTTGAGCCACACAAGAGTTGGGCACGCTGTGAGTCTGACACAATCTGCTCTTTGAAGAGAAATCCACACGTGTTAATTGCTAGAAAGGAAAAAGAATAGCAAACCACCATCGTTCACTCAGCAAATATTTACCAAGCACCGCTGTGTACTAGACACTGTTCTGGGCACTGAGGACGAAGAGAAGCCCCTGGCTGCAAGGAGCCTGGCTTCTAGGGGTGGGCTCTGCCAAGGAATAAGCATGGATCAGAAAGTCAGGGGAGAAATGACTCAGGGCGGGTCATCGGGAGTCTGCTTCTGAGAGGGCAATCAGGAAGGTCTCTTGGAGGAGGTGACATTTGAGCCAAAGCCTGAATGACAAGTGCAGCGACCATGCAGATAGCTGCAAAAGAGCATTGGGGGCAGAGGGACAAACGAGGCCATGCACCCAGAGATGGTGATGCATCTGCATCTCGTCTTCCCTCACGTGCAGAGCCGATGTCTCCAGAGAGTGCCGGGGGCCCTGAGCTGAGCTTGGGGGACTTGACAGGCATAGAAGAGAATCCTTTGCCATCGCCAGGGCTCCCAAGAAAACCATGTTTAGGCACTCCCTGAGCAGAGAGGAGCCCAGCTGCAGAGATGAGAGGACAAAGGAGGGGAGTATGTGGCCAAGAGCAGCCCCATCAGAGAGACCATGACCCCCCCTGGACTGTAGGAGCCTTGTGGCTAGGGATGTGATCTGGTTCCCTCCTGTACTCCCTACACTGTATGTGGTGAGTGACCATCCTTGACCTGCGTGAGGGACCCTAGAGGACACAGATTAGAGACAAGAGCCCCCGTGAGGTTGCACAACCAGCCCAAAGTTTTCATAGTGATCCTTGGGCTTGTCTCACATTTTTTTATGTTCTACCCAACATCTGTTCACTTGGCCCCTGACAAATAAGGATTTAGGAAGGACCTTCACCCTCACCTCCTGAGGCCTCCCTTCCTCACTTTGTCCAGCCACGCCAGCCTGTTCTTTCAGTGCACCAAGCTCATTCCTACCTCAGGGCCTTTGCACCGGCTGTTCCCTCTGCTGGCAGCGCTCTTTCTCCTGCTCTCCTTGCATAGCCAAATCCCTCCTGCCATTCAGTCTCAGTTCAAATGCCTCCTCTTCAGGAAAGACCTCCCTGATCACCCGATCACGAGCCCCACTCCCAGGGCAATGTCATTCTTGAGGCCAGCATTGTGCTCCGTTCTTCCCGCAGCACTTCCTTCTCACTATCGTCCTGCTGTTTCGGACTCTCGGTTCCGTTCTGTATCCCCAGGAAAGTGTGAGCTCCATGAAGTGAGGGCTTGTCTGGGGATATCACTACTATCTATAAGCACACACCCTGGAACAGAACTCGCCACCTCAGTAAGCACGCAGGAAAGATTTGATGGATGGAAGGTTAGGGTTAGGGGGAGGGAGAGGAAGAGGACATAAGACATAGAGGGAAGAAGGGGGACAAGGGGGAAAGTGAGAGAGGGAGGGAGGGAGGAAGAGGCTGAGAGAGAGAGAAACATGGCCCCTGTTCTCAAGGACCTTATAGACTATGAAGGGGACAGACATGCAAACACATAATCCCAGTGAGGTACAGAGCAGAGAGCACAGAAGGCTCGTGTCTGAGGCTGATTTTGAAGGACGGATGGGCGCTGTCCAGAAAGACAAATGGAGATTTCTAGAGAGAGCAACTACATGCCTTTGGAAAGCCGCGGGCTGTGAAACAACATGGGATTGTTGGCAAGCACCGCTGAAGTATTTTTGGTGTGGAATAAGCAGTTGAAAGAATAATTGTCAAGAGCAGCAGGGCCACGTCTGAGAGACTTGAATGCTGGGCCCAAGAGCTTGAACTTGATGCTGTAGGTGACCTGAGAGCAACTGAAGGGTTTTACCCGACAAGCAACACAGGGTCAGATGCAAGTGGGAAAGGCTGCTTGGGGGACAGTATGAAGGATGGTCTAGCAGAGACTCTGGCCGAACGAGGAAGCTACTCACATAACAGTCCAGGCAAGAAATGATTCGGCTGATAGTGATGGTGGACTGAACAGGGAACAAGGCAGATCTCAGAGATGTTTGGGCTGGGGGACAAAAGGACAGGGCTTGGTGATCAAATACAGGGGATGAGGGAGAAATAAAGTCTAGGAAAAGCCCCGTGTTTCTGGCTTAGGGACCAACGGGGCCACCTCTGAGCCGGGCATGTGGGAGCAGGACTGGGCTTGGGGGGAAGTGATACACTTGTGCACATGCTGAGTTGGAGGACCTGTGGCACATTGAGGAGGGGCATCGGGGACACACATGGATAGTCAGGGGCACAGAGGACAAGGGTCCAGTGTGCTTCTCAGGCTCCAGAACAGGGTGGCTGAACTAAAAACCATCTGGGCTACCAAGCCATAGGACTTACTGGAATGACCATTGGCCCCTCCATTCCTGCTCCAGCAGGAGGGCCCCGGGGTGCCTGGTCTCCCGTCCCGCTCTCTTTTGGTCAAAGGCTTCGTAACCCTTTACCTGGATGGCCTTACACAGGGCAGTCCTGTTATCTGCCTCTGGAAAGGCTCCTGCTTTGGTCCTAACCCTCCTCCTGGGGGTCTAGACCCACTTCCTCCGTCCCTTCGAAGGGGGAGGGTTTACTCTTCACGACGCAGTGCCCAGGGTCCTGGAGGGAGTCATCAACCTGGACCCCTCCTTCCCTCTGGCAGGTATGGGAAGCCCGGCTGATGAGGGACATGTCTCAGGGCCCAGACTAACCACAGGTGGCCGTGTTTCCAGGTTCCTCCCCATCTTCAAATTCCACATCTCGGGGATGTGTTGAGCTGCTGACCAGCCCTGCCCAAGGCCTCAATTCCGTGAGAAACGTGAGCTTCCGGAACAGCAGCCTTCATTCCACTCTCCATTCCCACTCACCGCCAACCCTCATCACTCACATCCTGTCCACTTTCAAACTCTTCTCCAGTGCCACTGCCTCCAGGAAGCTTCCTGTGATGCTCCAAAGTTGGCATCTCTGATCACGTGGCTTTGACCATGTGGTCCCATGTGTGATCATCTCCCTACCCCCAGAGCCCTGGGACTATGGCTGGTTCATCAGCATGCAGTCAGGACCACCACAGAGCCAGGCCCAGGGCACGGTGCAGAGCAGCCTGTGATAAAGGGCCAGCTACTGACTGAGCAAGCCAGAGAGCAGAGGGACCCATGAGCCTTGCCAGCTCTCTCATCTATTTAATGGGTCTTATAAATCATATAAAATTTATAAATCATATAAATTATGTTTTTATGGAGCAGGCAAATCACCTGTAAGATACTACCTGGGGAGGTAGGCAACTCCCATAGAGACCTCAATAATTCTAAAACAGATGAACAGTCACCACCTTGTGGGCTCAGTGCCCTCTTCCTGCCCAGGTAACAGCACACACTCTCCAGAGAGAGGAAAATGAGCAACACTCATGTGCTAAAGGATGGGGCTCCAGAGGGAAAGGGTGGGTTAAAATTCCGGGTCTGCCCCTTCCTGGCGGAGACTTTGGGCAAGACACATAAGCTCTCCGAACCTCAGCTTCCAGGGAGTACAGTGTCGCGGATTCCACAGTCTGGTGTAAAGATCAGGACACAGATCAGGTTTTGGATTCCCAGCTCTCTCTCTCAGGAAGCTACCTGTGAATTTGGGCTTGTGTCTCAGCAGGGTGACAGAATCACTGAGTGGCTTTGATCAAAGCCCTCACCTGGAGAGGGGGGCTATGAAAGGAAAGAACCTGAACTTCGGGGCAGACTGTTTCCTGGCTGCACGACCTTAGACAGCCTTCCCGGTCTCTCCCAGACCCCTTGTTGTCCTCTATGGGATGAGGAGAATCAGGGGTTGCTGAAAGGATTAAATGTGACATGGGCAATGAATGGAAGCCCAACACAAATGTGTTGACAGAAGAAACCCCAAAACGATGAGTTCTTCTCTTCTTTCCATTACAGGCCTCCATGTCCACCATTAACCTGAAAAGATTAGGTGAGCTAGTCATTAAACGGGATTATCACCAGCCTCTCCATCATGTGAGCTGGAATGAAGTAACAGACATAAGAATGGTTTTATTTGGGGGAGAGAGGCAGGAATCAGATCCAAGAATGGGTTCTAGCTGGGAAGGGCTGCATGTGCACACGAGACGTCCTCCAGACTGGACGTTTGTGTCCTCCCAAACTCATATCTTGAAACCTGTTGTGATGGGATTTGAAGGTGGGCCCTTTAGGAAGTGATTAGGTCACGAGGGTGGAGCCCGCATGAATAAGATTAGTGCCCTTTATTAAAGAGACCCCCAAGAGCTTTCTTGAACTCTCCGCCATGCGAAGGCACAGTGAAAAGATGAACTAGGAAGCAGACCCTCACTAGACACTGTATCTGCTGGCACCTTGACCTTGGACTTCCAGCCTCCAGAACTAAGGGAAATAAATGTTTGGTTTTGTAAGGCACCCAGTCTGTGTCTTCTGTCAGAGCAACCCAAACAGACTGAGACAAGGACTGGGGCAAGGGTCCTGACCCAACCGTCTCTACTGTGCCATCAGTGAAGGGGGATCCACGGGGGAAAGGGAGCTGAGGGAGGAAACTGGCCACCCCTGACCCCGTGCACCTCCTGAGGGGGTGCCCTGGGAGGACATGGCACTGCTTCTGCCGCCTTTTTGCCAGAAATGAAAACCTCAACCTCACCGTGAGAAAGCATCAGACAGACCCAAACTGAGGGACAGGCTACAAAGCGATATCCAGCACTCATCAAAAGTGTCACGAAAGACAGGCAGAAGACTGTCCCAGATCAGAGGAAACGAAAATGACGTGACAACTCAGTGCCACACGGGTTTAGTAGACAAATTGGAAGGTTTGAGTAAGGCCAGTAGATTAGTTAACCGCATCACATCCATGCCACTTTCCTTGTTTTGCTGGTGACACCACGGGCACGGAAGATGTCCACGTTCACACTCGCTTTGTTGTGGCGGTCTGGACACAGCATCTCGGAGCCGCTCCTGTATTCAACCCTGCAGCACAAAAGCGGCCGCATGCAGTGCTTAAATGCAAGTGTGTGGCCATGTCACAGCGCGGCCTCACTTACGGAAGCAGGGGGAGGCCACGTGCACCCGTCTCCAGAGGACCTCCTTCTCCAGCACAGAGGTAGTTTTTATGCTGAACAAGAAATTAATTCTTTGTAACAGTGTATTAAACACATTTGCCTATTAATCACTTTTAATGGCTATTGAACATTCTATTCAGTGCATGTGTGTATGTGTGTAATGGTTAAATATATACATATGTATTACTACATGTGATGATTGAATAAATAGCATGTATAATGGTTAAATATGTTATGTATTATTCAAACACTGTTCATTCTTCTATTTGACCATATTAGCCTGCTGTGTGCCAGGCACCCTGCTGGGAACTGGGGTACAGCAGTGAGGGACACGCCCAAGGTCCCTGCCCTCTGGGAATGCACATGCCCAAAACTGCCTGTCCCAGATCAGTCCCGGTCAGCCCTTGTCCCCAGATGTCTGGGACTGTTCTTCTACTGGCCCTCCAGTGGGATGTGTCTGAAATTAGGGCCCCGTGGTCACAAATGGCACTTCCACAGACAGTCAGCAAATATCCTTCTTCCTTCTGGTAATTTCCTCTGGATAAATTCCCAGGAGTGGGATTGCTGCACCAAGGGCCGTAAGCCTTTTAATGACTCTTGACACATATTCTCAAATGGCTTTCCAAAGGGGTCGCACCCAGTTCTCACACTGCCACCAGCCATGTGCGGTGCCCTGGTTATACCACCACCGTGCCAGCCCTGGGTCTGATAAATTATATTTCTTAATTTGTGCTAATTTAATAGGTGTAAAATTGAATCTTATTTTAATTTGCATTTCTTTGATCATTATGAAGGTTGAATGCTTTCTCTAATAAATATACACTTGGTTTGCTTCGTTCATTTATTCATTCATTTAAGGCATCACGCATTAATTTTGGGCTACATGCCAGATGCCATACGAAGTCCCAGTGAGTCAGAGACATATAAGGCACATTCAAGGATCCTGTATCTCACGAGGAAAGCAAAGGAATCCAATAGTTCCAACCCGCAGCAGAATGGATCATGTGCTAGAGAGAGGTCCAGAGGACTTGTGGGGGGGGGAGGGGAGGAAGGGCCCAGGGAAGTGGCACAGAGAAGGGCACCTGCCCAGACTGCAGTTGAAGGGGTGCCTCGGCTGCTCTGGATCAGCCTGTGACAGCCAACTGGACAAACAGGAAGGGACTTCTGCGTCTGTCTGTCCACTTGTTTCTTATGCTGTGCAATGTCCTAATGTGTGTGCTGTTCTGTTTATGTGCGTCTGCTATCTGTGTGCACTTGACATGTAGTGGCCCTGCCTGTGGAACAGGTGCTGTGCCCTTGGGTGCGGACCTGGGGACCTTGGTGCTGTAGTGGTTTCGAGGGCATGTCAGTGTGGGTCACCATGGGCCGTGTACTGGGGTGTCATAAGATGGGTTCTGCAGAGTGAGGGAGATGAGACCAGGCGAGCTGGGGTTCTGGGGGTGGAGGGGTAGGGTAGCTTGCCTGGGCTCCTGCTTGCTGTCAGAAGTGCGCCGCTACACTGACCCCTCATGGCCACTGGCCCTGCCCCAGCCAACTTTGGCTCCAGCCTCTGCCTGCTGGAGGGTAGGGAGACCTGTCCTGGCCTCTTGGGGTCTAGCTCAGTCATTGCCATCGGACATGGCATCTTCTCTGACTTTTCAGTCCTGGTCAACTGACTCGCTGCTGAGCCCAGCACCTCTGCCTTGTTACTGTTCTCCCTGGGGCAGGGGAACCCCAGAAATGAGCAGGCCCATTTGGATGGGCGCTGAGCAGAGCCCATCCTCTGCCTTAAGTCACTGGAGAGTCTCTGAGAGGCCACCACATCAGGGAAGCCACCCCCAGAGTGCTGCGCACTCCTGGCCACCAGAAGCCAGAGCGAGAAGAGGTGTCACCCCAGCATGTATCCTGCCACACCTGGGCCTTGGGGTGCCCGTGCAGGAAGAGACATTGGTCCCAGAGTTGGAGAAGGGACGGGGCGAATGTCGCCTGCTTTGCCAGAGGGCTGGGTGTCCAGCAGCCATCTGCTTAAGTGCCTCCATGGAAGCCTGTGGATCATCATGTTTTCTACTTGAAATAAATCACCAGGACAAGGCAAACGCTTCACTCCGCCCCCTAACACAGCGTCCCCTGTGTGAACGCTGCTGGCAGTTTTTTAAGTTTATTGAGACGTAATTCCCATGCCATACAGTACACCTATTTAATAAGCACAGCTCAATGTTTTTTAGTATATTCACAGAGTTATGCAGCCAACCCCACAATTTAATTTTAGAACATTTTTATCACCCTAAAATGAAACCCCGGGCCCGTTAGCAGTCACTCTTCATTCCCCCCTCTCCTCCCGGCCCCGCCTCAGGCAGCCCTGACCTAATTTCTGCCTCCCTAGATGTTCCTGCTCTGGACATTTCACGCAAGCAGAATCGTACAAGAGGTGGGCCTTTGCCACTGCCTTCTCTGACTGAGCGCAAGGTCTTAGAGGCCCACCCACACCGTGTCATGAACCAGCCCTTCGGTTCCACACCTTCCTAGCCAGGTGATGTCAGACCGCACATACACCACGCTCCATTCACAGACTCATCACCTGACGGACATTTGGGTTGTTCCCACTTTTTGGTTATTGTCAATAATGCTGCTGTGAACATTCACGTACAAGTTTTTATGTGGCTGTACGTTTTTATTTTGCTTGGCATGTACTGTTAAAGAGGAAACTCCAGACCCGAAACAGCATCACTCATGCTAAAGGCCCACGATGCCAAACCTAGATTTAATGCCTGGCCTGACTGCAGTTGCAGCCTCTCCCAGGAGCATAACCTTAATCAACCGGTCTGGGATTTTCTGGTCCGCACCAGTGCAGTCTGTCACGGGGCCTCTCCATCCCACCCATAGAAAGAAGGGTCACCTGTAAGACAAGAACCCTTCCTGTTCTCTTCTCCCCAAAAAGGTGTTCCAGCCCTAAGACAGTCCTTTTTATTATTTTATTTTATTTTATTATATATTTTATTTTATTATTTTATATTTTATTATATATTTTATTTTATTATCTTATTATTTATTTTATTATTTTATTTTATTTTACTTATCTTATCTTATTTTTTATTTTATTTTATTTTATTATTTTATTTTATATTTTATTATTTTATATTTTATTTTATCTTATCTTATTTTACTTTGCTTTATTTTATTTTATCTTATTTTATTTTATTTTATTTTATTTTATTTTATTTCTAGCTCCCTTGCCCGCTCTTCTTCCTCTAGAAACCTTCCGTTTTGTACGAACCCTTGGAGTGCTGTTCTAGTTGCTAGGCAGGGAGCCACCCAAGTCGTGCATCACTTAACACCCCCAGTTAGATCTTCAAAGTTCCTCAGCTGAATTTTTTCAACAACACTTAGGAGTGGAATTGCTGGGTCACATGGTAATTCTACGTTCAACTGCCTGAGGAGTCCCCAGACTCCTTCCCGAGACAGCTGCACCACTTTCTGTCCTCGCCAGCAGTGAACGAGGGCTCACATTGCTCCACATCTTCACCAACGCTTGTTATCTTCTGTTTTTTAAACAACGGCCATTTAATGAGTGTGAAGTGGTGTCTCATTGTAGTCTTGATTTGTACTTCCTTAGTGACTAATTGCTAGCAATTTTATGGGTATCATTTTCTACATATTTTCACACCTCTAATTCCTATTCATACATGAAACTTTGTTGTTTTTCAAACTAGATATACGTACATATCATCTCATGGATGTCTTGTTATCTGCAACTTCTTTCTTTAACAAGTTTTAAAAATCTTCGACACTAGTACGCACATCTGTGTTATCCCACAGTACGACTACATTGTAATTTTTTAGGTCGTCTCCTGTGGGCATGCTTTTAGGTTGTTTCAGATTTTCACTCCCACAAACAAAGCTTCAGTGTAAACTTCTCTCCTTACAGATTGTCACATCTGCATCCTGCAGATGTCCTAGAAGGGGAATTGCTCATTCACAGGATTTAGAACATTTAAAATTGGGCTGAGACCCTCCAGAGTGATGTCCAATGAGGCCGACACAGCTTACACCGCCAGTAACAGTGTTTGAGAATGTGGACAGAGCATTCCAACCGCTAGACCTACACAGAGTTGAAGTAAGCTTTCCCTGGAGGGAGTGTGTCCTTTTTCATGGGAATCATAAAAGTATAGAGGGGGGATGCTCTTAAAAATCAAGTTCAGATGGGTGAGCGCCTGAACTAGACCATTTTAAGGTCTTCTCCCACTCCAAGGGTTCAGGAGTCTCTGAAATGCCTGAACTACGTGATGAAGGGTTTCCCAGCTCGCATCTGCTGTCATTTCCACACAACCCTGGCTCAACTGGAATCCCCAAAGGGCCAGTCTCTTCACAGAATGAATCCAAGAAGTCTGTAGTCTGACAGAGAAATGTAGCTGAAAGCAGCTGCAATTTATGCTTACCCTCCCGAGAGACCTCTAAGGGGAGAGTGTGCATGTGTATTTGGTGGAGGGCAGAGTGTATTCTCCACGCATTGCAAAACATCTTAAAAATGCTTTCCCCTCCATCTGCTACTTTCAATATGTCGATATCTAGTAGCTCTTCCTCAAATATCTTTTCCCTTCTTCCATTCTCAATTCCAGTCCCAAATTCTCTCCATCACCGTCCCTTCTCACGCTCTCTTGCTCTTCCTTTTATTCTGTTCTGCTAGGAGCAGCTCTCCCGTTTCCAATGCAAATCCTCTGACTTCCCCGCTGCAGCTCCCAGCTTTCCTACCGTTGTCCAATTCTGCGTTATAAAACCAGGGATCAGAGATGCAAAGGCAGAGCTCTGCTTAGAAGGCAGGGTTGCTGGGAAACCGCATGGGCGAAGAAGGGACCTCCAGCTACAGAGGGAAGGGAGTGAGAAGAGAAATGTCCCCACTTAATCATCTTTGTCCCCATTCAGGGAGCCTGGTTCTAAGCACACAAACCTGTTGGCCGGTGGGGGAGGAAGAACCTGGTTGAATTCAATCAAATAACATGTGATTTTGGAAACAAGCAATCATTATGTGTCATTACTGTGTTTGACTGAAGGCAGCCCGATTATTTCTTGGGTGGCTTTGTGTGAATATGTGTGTAGACATAGACAGAGAGCGTACTAGGAGTCCTTGAATGGAGGAAAATGAGGAGCCAGAGACAAAGAAGGATTTGCCCAACGTCGCACAGAAAGTCAGTTACTCAGAACTGGTTTAGAACCCAGGTCCCCTGCCCAGAGCCAGCTACGTAATTTGCGGGGCACAATGCAAAATGAAAATATGAGGTTCCTTGTTTAAAAATGATTAAGAAGAAGTTCAAGACGGCTACAGTAGAGCAATAAAGCACACACTGCCCAGGTTGCGTGGCCATGACGCTGGCCCTGCCCCAGCCCACAGCCCGGGTCTCTCCTTCCACCAGTGTAGCCCAGCTTTGTAAAATCAGGATGACTGTGAGTGGGAGCTGGCCCCAACACGTTCATGGCCTCAACCAGCGATTCTTGGATTCCGGGGCACCTGGGATTCCCTGGGGAGCCGGTAGGAGTCCCAGTGCTGAGACTGCCCCCAGACAAATTAAATCTCTGTGAGTGTAACACAGCATCAGTATTTTTAAGAATGTCTCAGATGATTCAAATGTGCAGCCGCGTTTGAGAACCAGCGATCCCAGAAGGCCCAAACTTGAAGGACAAGCATCATGTGTGGGGGGGACCACAGAACTCTGGCGGCTGGTCCCCAATCCTGTCCCTGGAGCCCCAGCACAACCTAATTACTGTCTCTTCTCGTTAACGGCAGTGCAGCCTGTGCCCTGAGACGACAGAATGCATAAATAAATAGGTCTGGCCCTTCATAGCTTATTCAGGTTTCCCTTATAAATATGTATTCAGGGAAATGTCTAAGAAACTTAATATTATGCCTCTTCAGAATGGTCGAGGTCTATTGGAAAAATAAATATGGAACAGGCTCATCAGATGTGTTCCGCTTGCTTGGTGGTCAAGAAAGGCTTTGCTTTCCAGCCCTACCTTTGTGGTCTCACCACTGAGAAAAAAGTGTCTTCAGCACCCTGTGCCCGCCGCCTACGCTGGCTGCAGCAGGACGGCCTCCGCCCCACGGGGATGTCTGCGTCCAGTTCTAGCTGATAGTTCCAGCACCTCTGCTGCTCTGCTGGGAAGATGCTTCTGCTCTCTGGATCTTGGGCTCTGCTTCTCTCAGGGATCCTAAGGCATCCTCTCTCTCTGGACAGCTCAGACTTCTAGAAAGTTCTGCTTGACTGTGTGGGCTTTGGTCTGCTGGTTCTTCCTCTCCTCGTGGCCACCTGCATGGTCCAGGGACACCTGCTTCCTCAATCCAGAGAGGGCCCTGGCGAGTGTCACAGATGGGGCCTGAGTCTTTACCCTTTCTTCTCTGGCTGGAGGCCCCAGTCCCACAGAGGGGACTCCCCTCACCCCCACTTGGCTGCCTCCGAAGTTGACATCAAACTATCTCTAAGCCTCTTTTGTCGGTGATGAAGAAAACGTTTAAAAGCTCACGTTTAGAGACATTGGCTGGAAAATCTGAGCCACAGACTCTTTCAAACATGATTATATAAACATAATTTGTATAAACAGCATCATTTTTTTGCCAACAGCATAATAAAACAGGGAGAGGGCAGTTAAGTGATCAAGAGAGAAATGCTTCAAACATTACTGCCTGTTCTCATCTCGCCTTTTAAGTGGGTCATTTGTTGCCAAAACCTAATGAGGGACAAGGAAGCAGAGGGAGAGGGGCCGGTTTCCTGCGCTTTGTGGTTTGACCATTAGTCACGTGTCCACCCCAGTGGACAGCCCTGTTCCAGGTGCCACACTGACCACTGAATTGGACTTAGCACCAGCAGATCAAGTGCATAATTCCTGGGACTGGCCAGGAAGACGGGCCCAGGTTTTCTGTGTGCGGTGAGGCCATGGGTCTGAGAAACCCCACCTAAGCTGACTCAACATAGAGAAGGGACCCACCCCCCCACCCCCGCCCTGGGAATGGGGACATTGCTGCTCTACCCAGAGTCCCTGAGCCTCATCGAAGAAAAGCTAGAAGACGTGAAATCATTGTGTTTAAATCTCTTCACCTTATAGATGGTGAGATGTAGGCCCAAGACAGCCTAGGATGTGCCTGGAGTTGTACAAGGATCCAAGCTGAGGAGGGCCTGGTTTCAGCCCAGACTCTGACGACAGCTGGGACTTGGCTGTGCCCAGGGAGTGGACAGGAAGAACTTCCTCAGGACCCAGCATCAGTCACTGCTGGTTGCATACATGCCATCCCTGGCTTCAAAGAGGGCAAGAACAGTAGTTGCCAGGCCTTGTAAAGGCAAGTCTCAAACCAGGATAACATCACTTCCAACATATTCTATTGATGGAAGGCATGTGACCACACCCAGAGCCAGAGTGGGAGGGGACCATACCAGAGTACGTACACCAGGAGGCAGGGTGCCCGGGGGATGCCAGTGTATCCTGGACACTGACCTGGTCACACACTGACTGCTGGCCACAGACTGTGCCCAGGACCTAGCCCCTGTTGAGCCATGTCCTTGGGCTGTTACTGAGATCTATGCTGCACAGCCCATCAGGAGCCGGATGAGGGTGAAGAATTAGAATTCATGGGGAGAGGGGTGAGGTTTAATTGCATCGAGGACTTTGTCAGAGGTGGCCAGAGAGGAAGCAGGCCACCTCACAGGAGTAGCGTCCTTGTCACTGGAGGTAAGGAGAGTTGGAATGGGCACTTAGCAGAGTTAAGTAAGTACGTGGGGGCGGAGAGAACCCGGGGAACTGTACAGATGCTGACCGGGCTGAGGAGCTTATAGCTCTACAATGCCTTCCTGAGCCCTGAGCTCCAGGCCAGAAAACACTGGACAGGGAGCTCCAATGCCAGGGTTCTGGCAGCTGAGACTGGGAAAGAGCACTGGACCAGTTCTTGTCCAGACCCCACCCCCGATTCACTGTGACTCATCGGTTCCAATCAATACCCCACAGAGCAATAATCAATTAACAGCAATCAATTCCCCATGCCAGAGTAATAATTTAAAAATGTAAATCCCTTGCTTAAAATCCTCCAGTGGGGCCTCACCTTCCCCACAACAAATCTCAAATGTACCAGCTCTCTCTAGACTGATGGGGCCCTAGCCCTGTCATCACTCTCCCTCAGCCCCTGAGTGCTGGTCACAAGGGACAGAATTAACATTCCCCCAAACCTCAAAAGCTCCCCTGTGTTATATGTATCCAACATCAGGTTCCAATTCCTAGAATGGTCTTTTTCTCTTTCTAGGCAGGGTAGTGTGGGCTGGAAAAATGGGAGAAGCCATAGTTGGGGGTCAAGGGCAGCTCATAATTATGGTAAGTCCTGAACTTTAACAGGTGCTTCCTTTGTACCAGACATTGCTCTATGAGCTTTACATGCAGTGTTTTATGTAATCCACACAATAACCCCGTGAGGTAGGAACTAAACTGAGGCTCCAAGAGATGAAGTGACTTGTCACACACAAACAGAGCCATTTCACTCACATGCATATATGACTGTAATGAACAACTCTGTATCTTCTCTCCCCTCACGTGCTATACCCTTTTCTTCACCCTCCCACTCAGCTGAGTCTCTACAGTTTTCTTACCTCCATTGAGATAATATTCATTCTTTTTTATTGATTCAAAAATATTTGAGTACTTACTGTGTTTTCTTGCGTGCAGGATCACTCCAGACTCGCACCTGACTTGTAGCATCGAATGTGGCCCTTGTGTTAAGCAAGAGCTTGGTGGAAGTTTTTTTGATGGCTGGAAAGATAGAATGCATGATGGGTAGGCAAATCATTGGATAGATAAATGGCTGAATGAGTGGATGGAAGGATGGATGGATGATGAATGGGTGGATGATGACTGGATAAAAGAACAGATGAACGCCTGATGGGTGGATGGATAAGTGGATGTCTTCATGAAACTCTAGTTTCTATTTACACTGATTGGGAAACCAGTCTTTAACGTCCAGGGGCCCCCAGGTAAGCCCTTCCCCATGTCCAGCAGCCTTTCCTGGGTTCCAAGAGTAGATGGGATTCTCCCTACTCATCGTCAGGTTCCCACAGCAGCCATTTGTTTTAAGTGTCCAGAGCAGCTCTGTGGTGGTGCAATTAGTCCTCGTTAGCAGCCACTGTAACCGGACTGTAATTTCCAGGCCGTTGGATGGTAATTGCACACGAACAGCTCGGCGAGCCTCTGCACCTGTAATGACAAGCGGAGCCTCTTCTCTCCCTGCTGCTCCCGGTGCCAATGAGCAGGTGAGCTCCTGATGCCATATTAGCACACGGCGATTTTCATTACTAAATGACTCCAGGGCTGTCCAAATGAGGAGAGCAATTAGGCCGATCAGGGGAAGACAAAGCATCCCTTGATGAGCATAATGATGACACAGGCGGAATTGCTCTGGCCTGAGGCAGAGAGTGAAGTCAGAGCCCAGGGCTTTATTGTGGTGCAAATCAGCCGTGCTCAGCTCAGCCCCTCGGCCTGCCCTGGGGAGCCATCAATGCCCCCAGGGAGCTCAGCACCCACAGAGAGGAAACTACCAGTACTTCCATATAATTAGAAGTTGCATATCCAATACCCCCTTACTGAGATTAGCATTAATGGAGTAGACTTTTCAAGAAGAAATATTAGTCATTGAAGAGGAGTTAAACACATTACCCTCCCTTGTCCAAGGGGAATAACCTCCAAGACCCTAGCGGATGCCTGAAGCTGTGCTAGTACCACAGCACGAACCTGTACACACTGGTTTCTTCTGTACGTGCATATCTATGGTAAAGTTTAATTTAGAAATTAGGCAACTTCATGGATAGAAGATTTGCTCTCACTATAGATCTTAGTAACCTCAGCATATGATTTTTTTCCTTCCTTGTTAAGTTGGGAACCTTTTCACTTAAAGAGAGCACTTTAGCCCTGGCTGGTGTAGCTCAGTGGATTGAGCACTGGCTTCTGAACTAAAAGAAAGCACTTTACAGCCTCTCTTTGGCCTATCAGAACTGCCAGCATCACTACTTTCACACTTCGGGGCCATTATTAAGTAAAATATAGGCGACCTGAACACAAGCCCTGGGGATGCCGCGCCAATCCATCTGATAATGGAGACAGCTACTAAGTGACCCACGGTGGGTAGTGTGTGCAGTATGGACACGCTGGACAAAAGGATGACTCATGTCCCAGGCGGGATGGAGAGGGACAGCACAATAATTCATCACGCTACTGAAAACTGCACACAATTAAAACCTTATGAATTGTTTGGTTCTGGAAATTTCCATTGAATATTTTCAGGACACAGTTGACTGTGGGTGACTGAAACTGTGGAAAGTGAAACTATGGATACGGGGCCTTACTGTAAGAGATATTTGCTGAAAAGCTCATGCTCCTTTGTACAGCAATTAAGATCTGCCTTAATCTCCTATCTGCCTCCTGCTCCGCCATCCAATCCCACAGCCTTTGCCTAGACACCATGCACTCTCCTGCCTCCAGGTGTTTGCACAAGCCCTGCCACGTTCCTGGAATGCCTTTCCCCCCACCTGCCAAAACCTTGCTCAGGGGTCACTGACACTCAACCTAACCATCAAAGTCCCGCAGACCCCTTTAGAAGTACTGCTGTACCTGTGCACTCCTCTGAACCACTCCTACTTTTCACACCATACCGTAATGTGGGGTTTCCATGCCTGCTTTCCCTAGTGGATTGTGACGTGTCTCTGTCTCTCTAGCACCCAGAAATCCGAGGTGGACCAGGGCAAAGAACCACAAATTGTGGCCCAGGGCAAAATCCAACCTGCCCCCTGCTTTTGCAAATAAAGTTTTATTGGGACACAAACACACCCTTTGTTTATATCTTGGCTCCAGCTGCTTTCCCACAACAAAGGCAGAGTTGAGTAATTGCAAGAGGGACCATGTGGCCTGCAAAGCCAAAAATGTTTGCTATCTGGCTTTTTATAGAGAAAGTTTGCCAACCCCTGGTCCAGAGTAAGAGATGCCCAAGAGATACCAAACCTCTCACTGTACAGGTGGGACATGGTCTTGAGCAGGGGCGTTCCCAAGGTCACAGAGCCAGACTGAGGTTGAGCTGGGCCACACCCTGTGCTTCGTACCCTCTGGCAAGGTACTGCGCTTCTGGGGCCTGCAGTGCAGCCAGCAGCACTTATCCCTCCTGGAGGACCCTCCCCTCTGACCTGCAGTGAATTCCAGACCCCAGCACACATGGAAGGGGTCCAGGCCTTGAACAAAGGCTGTGAGTGGCGGGCAGACACACAGGACTGGAATCAGGAGACTCTGGACTAGTGAATTTAACCTAATCTTCAATTTCCCCCTCTGTACAATGGGAATGAAAACAGCTCCCAGAGATGAATATGCGAGATTCAGGAGATTCAAGATGAGGCACCTAAAGAACCCACACAGAGTGAGTTCCCAGGGATCCCTCTGGTGTAGTGCTGAACTGCAGCCACTCACCCTGCTGCCTGCTCTGTGCCCCACGACCTTCTGACCTGCTGTATGATGGACTTGTCCCAAGCAGCTCTGTCTGCCCTGCTCAAAGCCAGGCCCGTCCTGGATCTCAGGCTCACTGGTCCCCCACCTCTCCCACGCTCAGGGCAGTCTCTGTAAGTGGAGATTCCCCTTGTTACACTCACCTTGCCTGTGCCGGGCTGACGGGATCCAGGTAGAGTTTCTTCTCAAGTGTCTTCCACCTGACAGATTGCCAGCTGCTTGCAGATAGAATCTTCTTTGCTCTATTTAGAGTCTTACATGCATTTTGATTAAAAACCCTGGCCCTGGGTAAACTTGAGCTAGTTATCTGACTTCTCTGAGCGCGCTGGTGTCCTCATGTGTAAAATGGGGAAATACAGTCAGTCTGGTAGGGCAATCTGAGGGTTAAGTGGGCTTTGGATGTGCAGTGACTGCCTCTCCATTAATGGCCTTATTGCTGTGAGTGTAATTCGCAGCTGCACCCACAGGCAAACAGCTGAGAGCACACCTGTATCCCCCTCTTCCTCCTCCTCTTCCTTATCCCTTTTCTTCCAGCCCTGTAAAGAGCTTTATCTTCCCACTATCCAGATTTTGTTCTTCCTGCCCCGCCTCTGAACTGAATGCTAATGGGCCCAGGCCAGGTAGCAGCTGCAGAGCCCCTTAGGGAACGTCTGATCTAACTCTGTGGGGTGCTCCTGTCCTCCTGTCCGGAGGGCCCAGAAGGGTGATTCTATAGCAGGGGACAAGGAGAATGTCCAAATCCAGCCTCCACAGTGAAACTCAAGATGCCCTGGCATTCCTCTGAAATCCTCTGGGATGAACAGAGCAGCCGCGAGCAAGGGGCATTTTTCTCCGCAGCTTTGGGCCTCAGTTTCCCCTTATGTCAAGGGTCTGAATTGGACCTTCTGACTCTGAGAGGCTGCTCACTTCAGCCCATAGCCTTTCTCACCCCACCACCTGCTGGTTCCTGACCCCTGTCTGGTGCTGGCTGCTCCAGCTGTCCCAGCATGGGATTAGAAGGTTCCCATTGACCTGTGGTCCATTGGTGATTTAAAGGTGAATGAATAGAAGATGGCCTTCAACCACTCTGCACTCAGGTGTATCCACTGGCAAACCCTTATACATTTCCCAGAACTGAGTTTTTCACTCCAGTGGCAGCCAGTGAGGCCAAGCCCCTGGCCACCCAGCCCCAGGCTCCAGCCATCTCCTGCCACCCTGCCTTTCTGGGTGGGGGCAGGGCTCTGTGAGCAGAACCGCATGGAAGACTTCTGTTCTTCCCTGGGACCCACAGCCAAGACTGCCCACCCTGAAAATCCCTGGGATCCCACTGTCTGAAGATGGGTAACACCTGCTGCTGGCCTCCCTCTGCCATCCTTCAGAGAGCTCCACCCCACCCTTGGCAGTGCCAACCTGCCCTCCCTCTGCCTCAGGCTCTGAGCTTCTTCTCAGGGTAAAGCCTATTTATCCACCTGATGCGTGTTTGAGCACATGCCTCCACCTCCACGTGCCTCTGCATGTTCCTGAGTGTGTGACACTGAGCACATATATGTGTGCCTCTGTGCACGTTTGAGAGTAGGTTCTGGGAAAGCGAGGGGTCCATATGAACATGTGATGTGTGTGTGTCCATACATGTCTGCTTGGGTATGCCTGTGTGTGTTTGCATGGACGACTGGGTGACTATAATGCCCGTGGGCTTCATGTTCTATGTTTGTGCCTGTGTGTGTACATGACTGTGGTTGGTATACTGTTCAGACAACCAGGGGGTTAGATCTGACAATTCAGATCAGGTGTCTATTGTAACAACCATCTACAATCTCTAAGAACTCAAAAATGAGACCACCATACCTCCCATCTAACATTTGCTGGTCCTTCCTGGAGCTCTTTCAGAGGGTCTATTTATTTAAGCTGGACCTCATAAAATGCTTATAAGGCAATAACAATGATATTCCCATTTTTAAAGGTGTGACATTTGGGCACAACATAGAAGTGGCTTCCCAGAGTCACATACCAAGTCAGAAGCTGGACTGGAGATGGAGCCTGGGTCTCCTGGCTCCCAGGCCAGTGGTCTTCCTTATACCTCTGCTCTTTGATGCCCTGGGGTGTGACAGAAGATGAAGACTAATTTGGATATGCACTCCATTTGAGTAATTTGCCCATTAAAAAAAGCTATTATTTTTCTCATTGAGTTACAGTTATTCTTTATGTATTCTGAATATAAACTCTTTGTCACATTTATTAATGATATAGTTAGAATAAGAGTGGATTTTACTTTAAATAAAGTCCAGTTTATTGATATATTTTTTCCTTTGGTGTTTCACATTTTCTGTGTCCTACATAAAAAATCTGTGCTCATCCTAACGTCAGGAAAATTTCCTTCTATGTTTTCTTCTAGAGTTTTGTAAATTTAGCTTTGTATTCAGGGCTATAATTTGTTTTGAATTAAGTTTTGTGTATGGTATGAGGTAGGCGATTCGGATTCATTCTTTCCACATGAATATCCAGTAGTTCCAGAATAATTTGTTGAAAAGGCTTTCCCTTCCTTGGTTTATCTTGGAGCCCTTGTTGAGAATCAGTTGGTCATAGCCATGTGGATACATTCTGAGCTCTCCGTTCCATCCCGTTGGTCTTCATGTCCGTCTTTACGCCGGTGCCTCACTGCATTGATGCCTGTAGCTCATAGCCCTAAAAGTCAGGGAATGTAAGTCTTCCAACTTTGTTCTTCTTTTTAAAAACTGTTGTAGTGTTCTAGAGACTTTACATTGCCACGTGGATTTTTAAATCAGCTTTTCCGTTTCTACCAAAAAGAAAAAAGAAGAAAGGCCAACTGGATTGGGATGGGCCTTGAGGTTGCATTGAGTCTACAGATTGATTTGAGAGAATAACCACCTTAGTAACACTGAGTTTTCTCAGCCAAAAACATGCTGTATCTCTCCATTTATTAGTTCATCTTTAAACTCAGCGTTATTTAGGTCTTGTATATCTTTTGTTAAATTTATTCCTGAGTATCTTACCTTTCTTGACTCTATTAAAATAGTATTTTTTAAATTTCATTTTCCAGTTGTTTGTGCCAGTCTATAGAAACATAATGGATTTTCTTTTGGTTTGATCTTATATCCTGTGAGCTTGCTCTCTAGTCCATTTACATTTAATGTAATTACTGATATGGCTGGATTGAAGCCCACCATTTGTTTTCCTTTTGTTCTCTGTTCCTCAGCTTCTCCTCCACTGCCTTTTTTTTGAGGTTAATCAAACCTTGATACTCAAGTTCGTTCTCTCCATTGTCTTTTTAGCTGTAAGTCTTTTGATTATTTGCTTCGGTAGCACGCTCGGGCTAACAATAGGCACGCTCAGTTCTGAGCCACTTCCCACCTCCCACAAGATCCTCACACTTCCCCCTCTTATTTCCCACTTCACGAAATAATAACCTTACAACAGCATCCGTGTGCAATTACACTAACACCTTCCATTCTTTTAGCTTTTGTTGTCGTATCTTTTACTTTCTACATATGCTTTCAACCACAGCTTGTAATGGTGTTGTGCTGTTTTAAACAGTTAGTTGTCTTTTTTCAAAATACGAGAGATAATCAGCTGTGCTCTTCCTGCTCTGGGAACGCAAATTTTCATCAGTTACCATTTCCTTTCAGGCTAGAAAACACTCTTTAGCCTTTCTTGTTGTGCGGTCTACTGGCAATACATTTCCTCAGCGTTTATTTGTCTAAAAATGTTTCTATTTTACCTTCGTTTTTAAAGAAGGTTTTGGCTGAATGTAGACAATAAAACTGCCTGGGTTGACAGGTTTTTAATTATCCTTAATCACGTCAAAGATATTATTCCTTTGTATTTTGGCCTCATTGTTTCTGAGAAGTCCACGGTCATTCTTACTGTTGTTCCCCTGTATGGACGTGTCTTTTTCCCCTCTGGCTTCTCTCAAGTTTTACTCTGTACAGGGTGGGGCAGAAGCAGGTTTACAGTTACTTGTGTGGAAAACAATGCAATAATTAATAAATAATAATACAAGAATAAACTCTGTGTTTCACGTACTCACAACTGTAAACCTACTTTTGCCCCGCCCCGGCATTTAGTTTTTAGCTGTTTGACTGTGATATGGGCAGGTGTAGATTTATTTTTATTGGGCTTCTCTGAACTTTTTGGAACTGTAAGTCTCTGTTTTTCTGTTTTTGAAAATCAAATTTGAGAAATTTTCAACTATTTATTTCTTCAAATATTATTTCTGACCTATTTGCATTATGGTCTCCTTCTGGAACTTCTGTTACATATATGTTAGATTACCTGACGTTATCCTATGCATTTCTGAGGCTCCCCTTATTTTTCTTCAATCTTTACCCTGTCTCCTGTCTGTTCTCCCAAATTGGGTCAGTTCTAGTGATGTATCTTCAGATTCACATATTTATTTTTTTCTGTCACCTCTAGTCGTCTATTCAGCCCATCGAGTAAATTTTTTTAATTTCAATTATTATAATTTTCAGTTCTAGCATTTTTTTTTGGTCCTTTTTAGTTTCCCTTCTCTGATGAGATAGGGAATTCTCTGACCCATTAAGACTGTGTTTCCCTTCAGTCTTTGGAACACACTCATGCAGCCGCTTTAGCAGCTCTGCTGGCTACGTCTGACACCTGGGTTATCTTAGACGAACTTCCTACTCAGTGGACTTTTCCTTGACTCTAGGTCTCAGTCTCCTGCTTCTTCACAAGTGGATTCCTGGCCCACAGGTTGTATTCAGTTTCAGCTCCAGCCCCTGCACACCAGCATCTCCTTTCATTTCTAGTCAGTAGAAATGATTATCTTGTTTTTTAATATGACTGGGCCTGTCAAAAACAAGACAAATTCTATTGGTACCAGCATGGCATTTACACTTGTATGTGTGCACGTGTTTAAGAAGTGGAACAGGAAGGCTCTGGCACACGCTCACTCCAATACCAGGACGAGACATCACAAGCATTTTTTAATACTTACTGCTATGAAGGAAAACGCCATGGGCTTTTGGAATCGGTGAGCTGCTCTCACTGCATGTGTTTAAGAGAAGCTTCTAGACTTACCCACGGGCACTGGTGCACAGGGCATTCATACATGTTGAGGGGGCTGGAGCAGAAGAACCTAAAGATTTGCTGAAGCATATAACCTATCCAACATAAAAGTGCCCAGCACAGAGATGGCACAAGACGGATGCTTGCGAGTGGGTAATAACATACACCATTATTGTCATAGCCAAGTGTAGCTCATCACGGCCCAGTCTGTTGTGGCCGGTCCTCTGGGTGATATTTACCCATAAGCTGCAAAGAGCTTCAGTCCCAGTGCCCAGGCCTGAAAATTGCTCCCTCCATTTCAGAACAGAAAAGAAAATGTTTCTCAGCTGAAAACCATATTTGCTGGTTATGAAAATGATTCAGAGCATTTTTTGTAACATTTCTGTATTGATTCCCAGCCTTCTTGTTTTATTGTACAATAACAGGCCTCGGGACTGGGAATACATTACTGCACAGACGTAAAAGAATCTCTTTCTAGGGAATTGCCTGCACACCACGTGCCAGGCCGGACTCAGAGCTCCAGTTTAAAACAACGGCAGCAGGTGACCGAGGCAGCACCCAGGCTCTGCTTCTCTGTGACCGGGACACAGAAAACCCACGTGGACCACATGTGGGGTCTGATTTCATTTCTCACCCCAGTGGGGCCCTGCCCTGGGGAGGAGCAGGTGGGCCTCCAATCTGATTGGAGCCATTGTATTGTCATCGTCATCACCACCTAAGGAATTCGTGTGGCCCCCCAGGCAGGCACCAGGAAGGGGACCTAATTGTCTTCTTGGTGAAACTCATACTCCCCCTCCCAGCACAACTAAATGACTGAGTAATGGCTCCATAAACGGCCATCTGATTAGCTGGATCCCAAGGGGTGGGACACACAGACAGGCAGTGTGTGCAGGGCCATGTGCAGGGATCCCCATCCATCACTGTCACCCGAGGTGACCATGCTCATTTGTCAGGCCCTGACAGGAGCTGCTTGTTGTTGGAAAGGGAGTACCAGTGGGCCTTTGTCCTGTACACATGTGGAAGCCCCGGCTGCCCTCCCTTCACCCTCCAGTAGGAGAAGTGAGTTCAGCGAAGCCACACTGGGGGCTTTAGGCGAAGGAAGGGATCATGGGTTTTAGAAAGGAGAGGGACCCAGACACTTGTAGATGGAAGGAGGCTGTGCTGAGGGTGGAGACAGCAGTGAGAAGTCCTCCAGGTGCTCATAGCTCACACTCTGACTTAGGCTGCAAAGGAGTGTGATTGCCTTCTCACATCTACCTCACTGGGTCGGCCCACATCCCTTCCCCCGGCCACTGGAGCAAGATGGGGCAGGGAAGCTAAAACGGAGAGGAAAGGGCAGGCAGGTGGCTCTCCCTTCTTCATTCTTCAGAGAGGAGGACTGTGGACCCTGGGCTTACCCTTAACTGCCCCTCCTCCACACTCCTCTATAGCCACCCTCCCTGAGCCCACTGCAGCAGCCAGCCCTGTGATGATGCTGCCCCACCGCTGCCCCACCCCTGCCCCACCGCTGCCTCACGGTGCAACGATTTAATTTGCTGTTTGACCAAGAATTGTTCCTGTCCCTCTGGAAATTAGCAGAGCCCGCTCCCCAGCCCCTGCTCCAACCTTCCCCAGCATAAGCTACCTGAGGTCTTCCTGCATAGGCAGCAAAGCCGTTCTGCCCTTCTTTTTCTTGATTCGGAATCCCCTTGAGGAAAGGGAGACCAGGCTGGCCCAGGCTAAACAGAGAGACAAGATCAGCTGCCTCTGCATCAGGCCTTCTGCCTGGGAGCACTCGGGTGAAAGAAGAAATATCTCCTGATCCCAGGTTTGCTTTTCTGTCTGGGGAACCCTGAGGAAATGGGGCAGGATCCAGAAGCAAAAGGGTAAAAATAACCTCAAAACCACAAGGGACCCCTGGATGCAGGGAGGAACTGAGCCTCAATTTTCCTTGCCCATAAAATGGGGATAATAATCCTTATCTTCATGCAACCTCTCAAAATCTGGGGAGCTCACTTACCAATGTGCCAGGAGAGTGAGCAAAGCCACTCAGGCCTGGAAAGGACTGGAGGCAGGTGTGTTTCAGGCTGGAGACCAGCTTTCCTCCTAGGCTGGTCCAGAGTCTGGCAGGCTGGGCCACTTGCTGTCAGGTCACCGTGTGTTTGTTTTGCTCAGAGGCTAACCCAGAGATCAAAGGAGGCAGGGGACTGCCTGAATCCATGAACCTCTGAACTGCACACAGGAAATAAGTGTCCCCTCAAAGCTGACAAGTCATATCCCAATCTTGACAGAGCCCTGACCCAGCCACAGGCCAGGAGCCAACGTTGGCACTTCCTAAATGGAGCTCCAACCCTGTTCCCAATCCTGACCTTGGGAACAAATGAGCCCTGATCCTGATTGCAGACTGAATTCTGTGTCTTTCCATTGGCCTTCCAAGACCTGCTCTGGCCCCAAGCGGCCTAGATGAGAATGTGGACAATTCCATGAAGCTCATTTCTTGTGATGGGACCCGTGGGAGGCCAGAAGTAAACATTTTAAGAACCAGAAGTCCTGGAGCCACATCCCACATGCCAGAAGTCAGGAGTGTTACAGTAACTCTCCATCCCCACCCCCCGCCTTATTCCAGTCTATCCCTTTTCACAGAAATATAAGTTTTATGACTATTTATTTATATTCCCAATTATAGTGAAAAAAACGTCAGCTCGTCTAAAAGAGACAGCAGACCTGGCCTGTGGACCAGGAGTCTGAATGTCTGGGCTCTGGTGTCATCCTTTTCACACCTTTCGACGGGCACCTCAGGATGACTCCAGGTCACTGAGGACCCTTCAGACCACTTCACGGAGTCACCATGACCCCACTTCTGCTTCCACCCGACATTGACCCCAAGCCATTCTGAACATCCAGGCTGACTTTTGCCTTTCTCCCTGCCAGGGAAAGTCAGATGCCAGATGTCTTCCCATTTTTCTTGAGTCCTGCTGTCTCAACTCAGTATCCTAACCACCATCGCCAGGGCAAGGCTGGCTGAATCCCAGGTATTCGGGGTCTTGATTCTCCAATCTAAACTCCTGCCTCTGAGCTGGTTAGGCTGTTCACGTCCTCCTGGGGTGTGGGGCTTGGGGGAAAGTTCCTTCCTTGTTGGTCCAAGGTCAGTGGAGTCAAGTGGTAGTGCATGGGGCTACCAGAGGGGCCAAATGCAAGGACTCAAGAAGAGAGGCCGGAACCACAGCTAAGACTGGCAGGTGGACAGAAACAGGATGAGGTGAGAGTGGGCTGAGGACAAGAAGGGTGTCCAGGTCATTGGCCGCGATCACCAGAGATGTGGGAGCTCTGCAGTCAGCCTGGCACCTGCATGACTCACAAGCACCCCGATGATGCCTATCTCCCAGCCAGCCTTGGAAGCAACACAGCCACTGAACCCCGAATTCAAAACACAGGTAGGCAGCAATGTTCTTCTGCCCCCACCCTCCTAGGACACCATTTCACTCAGGGTCAAAGCCAAAGTCTACGGTATTTCACAAGCCCCTGTGGAACCTGGCCCTCTGTTACACATCAAACTGACCTGCTTCTACTGTCCCCTCCCTCATACTCACCAGCCACTGGCATCCTTGTCACGCCTCTCCCACAGTAGGGCTTGGGCCCAGGGGCTCTCCATCAGTCTGGCTCATTCTTCCCCCTGGTATCATGTGGCTGATTCCTTCACTTTCTTCAAGAATTTGTTTCAATGTCACTTCTGCAGGAAGTCTCTGCCAACCATCACACTTCGCTTGCAAGCCTCCCCAACCTCTAGGCACTCTGATCACCCTTAGGCTGCTCAACCGTCTTTTTTCCTCCAAAGCACCTGTCGTTCTAGCATGCTGAATGACCGGAGGATTGGTTAGCTTTTTCAGTTGTCTGTCTCCTCCAGGAGAGTGTAAGCTGTTGAGAGCAGGAAGCTTTTTCACTGACATAGCCAAGTGCCTCGCATGTGGTAGGCACTTCCTACATATTTGTTGAATACATGAACCAGCATGGGCTCTGGAGTCAACCAAGCTTAGGTTCAAATACTATCTTTGATTTACTCACTTCTTACCTCAGTATCCAAGTCTTAAAATGGGAATTGTGTTACCCACCCCTCAACCAGGTTGTAGTGAGGCCCCAGGGCGATGATGTACCTAGTACAGGAGCTCTTGTTGTTGTGATGGTTGTGTATCAGGGCCCACTATCAGCGCATCCGGTAGAAGCAGCCACACCCACAGCACCCAGCCACCTCTCCCCAGAGGAGGCTGGGGGAACAGCTGTTCTTTCCCACATGGAGAGGGGCGTCTGTGGGGTCCACGAACAACTTCCAGGAAGAAAAGGTGTGTTTAGACATCACAGGCAGCAATTCCAGGGCACGAAGTTTGATTGCACGGCTGTCGTGCAGAAGCACCGTTTCCACATGAGTGCACTCTCGACAAAGAGGAAATGGCTTTAATCAGCCAGAGGACCACAGAGGCTATCCGTCACATCCGTCGTCCATTGTTTCGGGGAAGGATTAATCGTGGGAGTGGGGACTGGGAGGCGGTGAGGAGCCCAAAGCTAGGGCAGATTTAAATGATTAAGAGAGAATTCTCCATAAAAATCACTGAACAAGAGGCAACGCAAGCCCAGACGGCGCTGGGCGTAATTGTTCTGTGCGTGCCCTCCTCAGCAGTTGGAACACACAGTAAAGGTAAAACTCAGACCAATGCTCCAGGTTACAGAGCACTTCCATACTCATGGTCTCGTGTAACTCTGTAGAAGCCGTTTGAGCTCGGCCTTACGCACCCTGCTGAAATTGCCTTCAGTAGGGCGCAGGGTCCTCTGAGGCTGTCACACCATAGGCTTTACATGTTTGTATCTCTTTTTTAACCTTTTAATTGATGAACAGCATACTTGATGGGGTTCAGGACATACTACCCCAAAATATGTCACTTTGGCATATTGAATGCTTTCAGCTGAAGGACCCTTGTCCTTCCTCCCTGAAACAGGCTGTAAGGCCCTCATGTGAGAGCCCCTCCACCCCACACACCCAGAGGAAAGGGACACCCTCATCCTTACCCAAGGTCACCGAGAAGAATCAGTGCAAACAAGCCTTGCTCAACGCCCCCGCCCCTCACGAGCCTCATAACCTAACCCTACCCTGTCCTTCCACCACTGTGCCCCCTGTGTCTCACCTGGCACACAACACTCGGGTCTCTCTCTTTAGGTCTTCATTTCCTCATGAAGTCTCCAGTGTCCTGTAAAATTAATACTAAATAAAGCTTGTATGCTTTCTCCTGGTAATCTGTCTTTGTCAGTGTAATTTTCAGACCCTGCCAGAGTCTCTAAGAGGGTGGGAGAAAACTTTTCCTCCCCCATAGCCCCAAAGACGTGACGGACTTTCACTAATGGAACAGAGCCGAAACGGGACACTGCCGGCAACCCTCTGCTCTTCTTAAGCACACTCCCTTTTTCCCCCCCGAAGGTGACCTGAGACCTGCCATCATGAGTTAGTCCCACCTGTGTTTTAACGTTTGATAAACGCAGTCATTCAGGATGCATTCTTTTCCTGAATGTTACGTTTGGTACATGTAGTTCAAGTTCATTCATTTTCATTGCTGGATACTGCATTGTCTGGATGTCACAACATTAATTGATCCTTTCCACTGTTAATGGACATTTAAGTTGGTGACACATCTAGGAGTGGAATTTCTGTGTCATGGTGTGTGTGCTATGTTTAAATTTACTTTTCCAAACAGTTTGGAAAGTAGCCTTCCACAGTGGCTGTGCAAGTTCACACTCCCAGCAGAGAATAAGAGCTTTGGTTGTTCTGTGTCTTCACCAACTCTTTGTATTGTCGGTCTTCAATTTTAGCCTTGCAGGTGGATGGGTAATAGCATCTCATTGTAGTTTTCATATGTATTTCCCTGACTAATAGGCGAAGTTTTTATTCAAATGTTTACTGGCCATTTGGACAGCTTTTGTCAAGCGGAGGTTCAAGTATTATGCCCATTTTTTTCAGTTTTCATTTTTCCTATTGATTTGTATGAGTTCTTTATATATTCTGAAAACGAATCCATTATTGGAAACATAAATTACAGACAAGGGTGAGAAACTTTTCTTTTCTCTGGATGGTAAGAGGATTGTCTCATGAAATTCTGCCTTTATCATAAACCAAATTCTCTGGTGTACTTGAGTTTATTTCTGGATTCTGTATTATTTTCACTTACCTGCCCACTTCTTCTCCAGAATCAAACTACCTTAACCTTGTCAAGGTGGCCCTACTTCCGTAGTCTTTTTTCTTAGAAATTTTCCAGGGTTTTTTTCAAGAAAAACTTTGGTTTTATTGCATCAGATTTTTAAAAAAATCCTCTAAATTGTCATTAGAATTTCACTTATTCCTTCATTTTAAGATCATGCTCCTGTCTCTGATGTTGAATATTACTATCCAACATGAGGATTGGCTTCTCATTTGAAGGAGACTTCTGTGAGTCTCTCACAGGGGTTAGAAGTCTTCTTCACAAGGATACTAAACTTTACTCAAATGCTTTGCATTTTTCTATATTTTCCATGTTTTCCAATGGCCCGTTTTTAACGTAGAGCAAAATTCTGGTTATTGAATATTGATGTTGGAACCCACCACTTTACTGAATTCTCTTACTGCTTCTGACAGTGCTCCAGTCCTGCTCACGCAGCATCAGCACCTATGTAGTCACATCATTTGTGAATGACACTTGGCTTCCTCCTTTGGAGTGTTTTTGTGGTTTGTCTAGTCTCGTTGACTTGTGCTGGGGGAGCGATGTTAACTACCCTGGGAGGTCACGCACAGGCCCTGGGAGGAACTGTGGGCAGACGTCAGTGAGACTGAGGGAGTAAGCATGGGGTTCTCGACCTCTGCATTATGGGGGTCTCGACCTCTGCATTATGGGGGTCTCGACCTCTGCATTATGGGGGTCTCGACATCTGCATTATGGGGGTCCTTGACCTCGGCGTTATGGGGGTTCTCAACCTCTGCATTATGGGGTTCTCAACCTCTGCATTATGGGCATCTGAAGCTAGGCAATTTCTCATTGTGTGTCGGGAGTCCCTGTACATGGTAAGATGTCTAGGAGCATCCCTGACCCACACCCCCCAGATCCCAATAACACCTCCCCCAAAATGTGACAACCACATATACCCTCAAACATTGCCAAATGTCCCTAGGAGGAAAAACGTCATCATGAATTGAGAACCACTTGTCTGAAGGAAAGTAGCTGGATCCCCTGACTGTGGGGACGATTTTGGGCAAATTGTCTCAAGGTACCTGTCTTTTGCAGGCCCTTTCAACCTCCTCTCTATTCCTTGAGGTCACACCCCTCCTTGACGTCATACTCCCAGAAATCCAGAATTTTTCCCAGGCCATCTTTGGCAGATACAGTTTTCATTTTGTATGCCCTGGGTTTAATAAGAATGCTTCTACTTTTTCACCACTAGTTTGATTTGAGCTCAATTTTTAAAATTATATAAGAAAATATCAGTCTGAATCAGAGCGTTTTCATTTCCAAGTCATAGAAAACCCATTTGAATTTTTTAAACAAGAAAGAGAATTCATCGGCGGGCATAAAAATAGCCCAGTGACAGTACAAGCTTCAGCTGCAGTCTGGGCAATTTTATTCCTCTGTGACCCTCTGGCTTTGTTGTCAGGCTGGCCTTCCTCTTGGGACAGGAAGTGTCCAGTTCCAGACCGGGCATTTGCTCATCATAAAGCCCAGAACAGAATTCTTCTCTTCCTACAACCTTTGAAGATTTGGATTAGACAATCCTAGGACTCTTTGTTCATACCTGGAGCACTCATTGTGGTCAGGAAAATGTCTTGCTGAGTTGTTGTCCATTCTGAACTGTTCCCTGTGAGGCTGGAATTCTACTGACCAGCTTGGGGCTGAGGAGCCTCCCTTACGGTGAGGTCGGGGGTTAGTGCAACTCAAACCCCGGGCTGCCTGCAGTGGGGGAGGGGTGAAATTGGGGAGCATACATTCACTCTCCTTGGGTGACGTTACTTAGTCAGCTTTAATTAAAAGTGAACGTTAAATTTGGTTGAGTCCCTTTTTTTTACCTATTTAGTTTGTTTTCTGGTGTTTTTCCTGTTGATACATTTAATAAAACATATTAACAGATTCCATGACTTTGAAAAGCCTTTGAATTGAAGGAAGAGCCCAACTTGAAAGTGGTATTTTATTTTTTTAGTAGGATGTGGAGTTTCTGCCACTATTTTAAGTTTTTTGATGTGCTGTTCTAAGTGAGATTGTGCCGAAGTTCTCTGTTTTTTTTTTTTTTTGCGTACTTTGTTAAATTTTGATATCTGTGTTATACTAATTTTATAAAAAAAATTTGGAAGCATCCTATCTCTCTATGTTCTGAAAGGGTTTGAATAGTATCAAATTCATCTGTTACTTGAACATTCGAAGGAATTTACTTTTGAGACCATCTGGATCTGGCACTTTTGTGGAGGGTTTGCTTTTTTTGTCTAACTTCCTCAATTTCTTCCATCGTTTTTAGTCTTTTTAGGTTTCTCATTTCTTATGGAGTCAATTTTGATCAGTTATAATTCCTGGAAAATATCTTATTTCACACATCTTCTCAAATTACTTCCAGTGAGTTTTCTGCAAAATCTTTTTTTCCTTATTTCTTTTGGGTTTGTGGTATTTTCTCTTATTTGTTTCTAACGTAGAGCAATTGAGATGTATCCATTTTATTGTGTTCCCTCCACAGAAACTACTTTTAAAATACATTTATTAGCTCTACTATTTTTGTTTTCTAATTAATTAATACCTCTTTTCTTAATTTCCTTGGATTTCCTTAGTTGTTCTTTCCTAACTTTTTGAATTGTATGCCTAATGCATTTGTTTCAATTCTTCCTTGGGTAACATGCTCCTAAACTGCAGGGTAAGGGTGAGCACACAAGACATTGTACTTACCAGATATGAAGTGAGATGGGGAGGAAGCACGGGCAAAATCCACGTGGTGGTCAGGCGCCGCCAGTTAGATGCGTGACCAAGTTAGGACGCATTGGGATTGGGTGACGGGACTTAAACACCATTTGGAAGAGCATTTATTTGGAGAGAGCTACACTTTTTAGGAAGACCCCCCCTGCAGGGAGGGCACAGACAGCACAATCTTCCAGCCCCAGCTAGTAGATGGGTTAGAGGGGGATTTGAGGGGTCTTGGAAGTTTGGGGGCACAGTGAACTAAGGCCTGACCCACCCTGAGCCAGCTAAAGCAGTCTGTGGTGACAGAGTGGCCAGCTGCACTTAGAAAGTCACAGCGCTCTCATTGGATAAGACTGAGGGGAGCCCGGAGGCAGACGAGGAAGCTTTGCCCGAGAGGCAGGAGTACGGCTCAGGAATACAGCAGAGCAGCCTGCTAATTAGGACAGTGCTCACAGGCCTAGAGGTCACTTTAACTACGCTCAGGTGGAAAGGGTGTGAGGTTACCTTAGATAGAACTAGGCCTGCACCCACTGCCTTCTCCTTTCCCTCAGGTTCAACCCCAGTGGGGCTGCGGGTGGGTGAGAAGGAAGGTGTCGGAAGCACTTTAATTACTTAAGACTATGTGCTCTGATGTGATTATACACAATTTTATCTACTTGAGGGTTATCAGGAAAGCAATGAGTGTACTCAAGTATTCGTTGGGTCTCTCAAAAGAAGACCAATCCCAAAAATCAGATTTTTAAAAAAGATTTTATTTATTTATTTTTAGACAGAGGAGAGGGAGAAAGAGAGGGAGGGAAACATCAGTGTGTAGCCCCCTCTTGCGCACCCTAGGCACATGCCCTGACTGGGAATTGAACCAGTGGCCCTTTGGTTCTCAGGCTGGCACTCAATCCACTGAGCCACACCAGCCAGGGCTAAAAACAAAGCAGATTGAAGGGACTGTCAAAAATAAAGAAATGCTCTCATTAAATGAGTCCTTCTGGTTTGACAAACCGGTTATACTTGTTTGGTGTTATGAGTGTTTTAAAAGTAAACTTTTCCACCAAGTTGTATTTCTCAGCCTCAATATTTAGTATTTTCATTCGCATATAGTCTTATGTTCCAGATGTTCTTTCATTCCAAGTTTAATTAGTTTTTGACCCAAGAGTTATTTGTGAAAGAGTTTGTCTTTAATTTCCAGGTGGTTGATTTGTGAGGGTTGCTATTATCTTGATTTTAAGTTTTATTGTATCAAAGTCAGATAACGAGAATTAAACCATGGAGGCACAATTTATAGAAGTATTAGGTTCTAAGAATAGTGTGTGAGGAAAAACATCTCACATCCTGACTCTCCTACATTCTTGCTTCAAGGTACTTTGTTTCCCTCCCTCCTCTGGAAACTATTAATATTGTTTCCTTGCCCCTCATGATTGGGAGTGTCAGTGTTTGTGTTCATGTCGGTCTTTTGCCGTGTATTATGCTGGACCTCTAGACACTTTTGCCCCTCATTGCTGATCAGTCTTCGTACACATTATTTCTTTCATAAACCTCTCCCCATTTTCCCTGTTTATTCTGGAATTTGCAGTTGATCCTGGGCTGCACAGGTCGGTCGCCCCGCGCTGCGATTCACTCACACCTCTCACTTTTTCCCTGTGTTCTCCTCTCTTGGAGACTTTCTCTAATGTAGCCTCTAATCTTCTACTAATTTGAAAAAAGACATCAGCAGTTGAAAAACGTGATCCTGAGTGAACAAAGCCGGACACAGGAGGCCATATGCTGAATGTCTCCCTTTATAGGAACTGTCCGGAACAGGCAAGTCCACAGAGACGGGAAGCAGATCAGCGGTGGCCGGGGGCTGAGCAGGAGATGCACTGGCTGCTCCCGGGTACAGGGGCTCCTTTGAAGGTGATGAAAACGCTGTGGACCTAGACAGAGGCGGTGGCTGCACAACATTGTAAATGTACCAAGTGCCACTGAATTGTATACATTACAATGGTTAAATTTATATTATGTATATTTCACCTCTGTTTTAAAATATAAAGCGAATTTTTCTAAAAAGCAAGTAAAAAAAAAAAACAAATCAAAAATCATGCTTCAATCCCTTAAACCTTATCTGATTCTCTTACTTTCACTTTCCTTAACATCCATTTTGTTACTTTTTTAATGAGCGTGATATTCTTTCAAACACCTCTCAAGACAAGACCCTCGTTCCACTTTCTCATTCCTTCTGTTGTGTGTGTTTCCTCAGTTTTCTCTAAAATTATTTTTAGGCACTTATTTATTCTTATCTCTTCTTTTAGTTAGAAGCTGTGGTAGTTTTAAAATGCGTTCACAAGTTATTTGACACTCCTTTCTTCAAGGATTGAAGCCCAGTCTCCCTCCCTAGAGGGAGAGCTGGACTCAGCGCCTGGTTTCTGATAAGAGAAGAAAGCAGAAAGGGAAGTTTCCCCCCGGCTCTCTCTCTCGGATCAGTCAGTCCGGGGAGGCCAGCTGCCGTGTTCCTGAGAACAGGTGTTCTGCAGAGATGTCCAGGTGGCAAGGAACTGAAGCCCCCTGCCAACAGTCCGCCGGGAGCTGCGCCCTCCTGCCTGCAGCCCTGAGAGCCGCAGCCTCAGAGGAACATCCTGCCTTCACACCAGCACTTCAGAGGAGATCTTGAGTTAGCACCGCCCAGCCGAGCCACTCCCAAACACCTGACCCATAAAAACCTGGAGATATAAATGATTGTTTCTTTAAGTTGCTAATTTGGGGGGTAATTTCTTACTTGGCAGCAGGTAATGAATACAGAGGCTTCCCTCAAATGTTTGGTTATGTTCTGTGGAATTGTTTTTTCGAGAATAAGGACATTTAAAATTTCAAGGAGCTCTGAATATGTGGGCAGGGCCAGTCCACAGGAGGGTGTTGCTTCAGGATGTTTGGGTAGGGAGGTAGGCAAGCAGTCCCTTAATGAGAGAGAGAGCAGGTGGCCTTTTCTCTGAGGCCTTTCAACAGAAATGCAAGAGAACACTGACTTGTTTCCCCAGAGAAGAGGAGGCGCCTGACTGCCTGGTGGCTGTGGAGGGAGGAGCGGAAGGGAAGCGAAGGTGTGCCTGCTGAGTTAACCCTTCCTTCTACCTGTGGTCTCACTCAGTTCACCCAGGGCTTCGAATCTCTGGGTGCTAGAGGAAGAATGGGGGTCTCCTTCACCTGCACCCACCTCTGCCTTGACCGCCCGCCGCAGCTTTCTCCGCCCTGCTTGGCCAGTCACGGCTCTTCTACCCTCGAGGCACCTGCCGGAGTCTCCTCTCCACCGCTGGGCCCTCACCCGCTCCCTCTGACCTTGTTGGCTGTATTTTCTTTTTCTCCTGCTATCATTTGCATAGGTCTCTTGGTAAAGATAAGATAATGTGTCGTCATTTTAACTACAAATTCCTTCCTTTAACACTTAATTTTCACATCACTTATTTTTAATCTATCTTTTATATACAGTTTTGTCGACGGGAGAGACCTGGCTCTTCTTGCTGGTGCATGCAAAGAATTACAGGTCATCAAATCTGTCAATGTGCCACCAGGGCTTATTGGTGATCCATTCCCATGGAAGAGAACGAGCCTAGCTAAGGGGTGTGTGTGTGTGTGTGTGTGTGTGTGTATGTGTGTGTGTGTGAGAGAGAGAGAGTGAGTGTGAGGCACAGGTTCGGGGCAAAGCAGGGCAGCAAAAGCAAGGGCAGCTCAAGGCCATAGTTGCAAGCCCGCAGGAAGCCTGAGGCTGGGCAGCCAGAGAGCCAAGAAAGCCAGCCTTTTGCTCTGAGGACTTAATATGGTTGGTGGGCTGGGGGTGAAGAAGTTACATATTGATTGACAGGTAAATGTGGTGCTAACTTTCCCAGGGGGGACGTGACTACCCAAACGTAGGTATGGGTGGGGGTCTGTTAGCCCGAATCCTAAACTTGCTCCAGACTCCATTTGTTCATCTTGTTGTAAAACAGATGCGCAACAGGAGGCAGTTAATTAAAGTTGGGGTAGTTACCCAAAGTTATTTATAGGCTCTTTCTGCAAGCATTAGGGATTCCCTCATAAAACAGATGGGCAGAGGTGGGCAATTAACCAAAGTTGTTTGATGGGCCTCTTCCCTTTGCCACTGTGGACCCCTTCCCGCCTTTTAAGCCTTGGGATGAAAGCAGTTTCAAGGCTTTCTTTCCCAGAGCGTGGAAATGATGCATAGAGTTTCAAGGCCTACTCTCCTCCCATGTTAGCAGGATGCTTCCTGTGGTGTAGGAACACCTGGCAATATTATTGGACCAGGCTCAGGGCTGCTGAGTTAGTGGGTGAGACATGTCTCCCTCCTCCCCCCTCCTTGGTTTGCTGTTTGTTCTACCTAAGCGCTGAAAGGCCTTTCCAGGCAACCAGGACGCCAGACTCTGGCCAGTGACAGCAGTGCCGTCTCAGTGACAGCAGTGCCGTCTCAGAGTCCTTCCTCTGCTGTCTCCTGCCTCCGTTTGTCTTTTTATTCTATTTAAATAATAGGTATATCGGATAGTACTTTACCCTCATTTTTTGTTGCTGTAAATGCTTCATCGTTGCCCATTATTTCCCACAAAGACTATCCTATGTGAGTATGAGTATCCCTTCCTGTGAATGAGAAACTCACACAAATTGTTAACAGACACAAAGTCTGCCCTAATCTTCTAGAAGTTGTCTGTATAATTTTATGAGTGACATTTAATCCCTGTATCTCATAGGCCTTGCTGTCTTGATGTTAAACAGGAGTCATCTACTTTTTCTTCCAAATGGGCAGGTTGTAAATATTTCAGGCTTTGCAGACCATATGGTCCCTGTCACATCTCCTCGCTGCTACAGTGGGAGCATGAAAGCAGCCATAGACAGCACAGAAATGAATGCGTGCGACTGTCTTTCAGTAGGAATTTATTTACCAAAA